>JAZDUH010000341.1:8517500-8702500 GCA_036419115.1 Scarus forsteni
CTGCCATTAATCCAAATGAACTTTTTTTTTTACATTTTAAAGGATTTATTTAGAAAACAATCTGTCACGAAAGATTGAAAAACTCCATGATATTGACTAAGAAATATCAGCTTTAATGTGAATGACTGAAAAGTGCAGCTTTCTATTTTTGTATTCTAATACAAATGAAGTTTTATACAACTAATATAAATGGAGCAATAGGCAAAGAACATACGACCAGTGGTGTTCTACTTTTCCTTTTCATGTCTTTATTACTTCTTAAATTACAGAAAGATAAAACACTAAATAGCTCAGATATAACTTGATTATACTGTAGTTCGGTTAAGCTGCCTGAGCAGGTATTTCAGTTTGCACATCTATTTCATCTACTACCTCAGTTACTGTGATGAATATCACACTAAATTAAAATTCAATACAATACTGGTGTGTACAATTATTCTTATTCTAAATAATAACTTGATGAACAGAAAGTAGCTGAAAAAATGTTTAAAGCTCCCATATCAAGAAAACTCCACTTTCAATGATTTCTATACAGAAATATTTGTCAAGGGTCTGTCTACAAATCCCTCCATCATAAGAAAAATCCCTCTTCTCCCTTTGTTATCTGGCCCAACTTGCTAAAAATGTGAGCTCAAATGGGCCATTTGCAAAATTCCCCCGATGATCTTATTTGGAGGTAAACCACCTCACTATAATGGGAGACACTCCCTGAGCCAGGAGTCTGTTTACCCTACAGGAAGCTAGAGAAGGAACATGTCTGTGTAGTCACAATAAACATTAGAGCACAGCCTAGAAAGCAAAGTCAGACACAAGCTAATTAGGATTCATACCAGGGAAGGGCGACTTTGGTTACTATTAAGGCCACATTAATGTTCTGACTTTCTGAGAGCTGGATTTCTAAAACTGTATGTAAGGCTGTATGTAAGGCTGTATGTAACTTAAAGGAGACATATCATGCTGATGCATGATTTAATACTTACATATAATATAATAAATTTGAAAACAAGACCTTACACCCCCTTAATTTTCAAAAAATGAGATACTGTATTTTTTCTGATATCCTAGAACGAGATTTGATGCCTCTGAAAATAGGTCATCGCGAGATGTCCATGAGATTTCAAACGTCGTGACGACACGAGGTACCTTTCTTTTTATTGGAGTAATCTGATAAAACACTTCCTCCTCTGTGATGTCCGTTAGCCACAAAACCGTCACCGAGGAACACATCCACCAGCAGGGGTTTATAGGTCCCTAGCTCACATTCACTCATTACCAGCTCTGGCCTGTAGGGGGACTCAATATGCGGTCGCTGCATTGAGCCTGCCGGAAAATACAGTAGAAGAAGAAGGACAGGCTGGCTCTACCCCCGATAGAATTGACCAATCAGAGCACAAAGGGCTGTGACGTTGCGAGGTAACTGTAGGTCATCCTGAGATCTAAGTGTTTCAACGAGGGCTTGATAATGGCCTAAAATGAGGATATTGAGAACGCTATTGTGGGGCAATGAAGGAACTAAATGACTTGTACTGAGGGCAGAAATGCTTTACATGCATCCTAGTCTGGCATAGTGAAAAGGAGAAACAAGCATGATATGTCCTCTTTAATAAAAAGAATAAATATATACATAGCCTTTATCAGACTTTATGACGTAAACCACTGTGTCAAACTGATCCAGTAAAGGGCCACTGTGGCTGCATGTTTTCAATCCAACCAAGCAAGAACACACCTGATCCAACAAATCAGCTCTGGAAAGACAATCCAGTTGATGGCATAACTTGCGTCAGGTGTGTTCTTGTTTTGTTGTAGTGAAAACCTGCAGCCACAGTGGCTCTTTCCTGGATCAGTTTGACACCCCTGAATAAAAAATCATATTTTTAGTCTCAAAGCAAACAGGGAAGCTAAATTTAATATGCTAAACATGGAATTAAATCAGCTAAAGGTACTTTTTGATGCAAAAACTAGTATATATTGGTGATTTAAGTTAATTTTACCTCCTTTTTCCTAAAAGCATTTAAGTAATACTTCATCAATGATCTTTATGGAAAAATAAAACAATACATAACTCAAATCTAAACAAACACCAGTCAGTACGGATTCTGGAAATACTTTCATTTTTCATACAGCAATGCTTTTAGCGTAAAGGACTGGAGTCCTTTATGGCAGAAAGTGGGATACTGTATCTTTATGTTTGCAACTTTAAAATTTGAAGATGAGTGGTGGGCTGCATTTAATGAGTAGAGGGGCTGTAAATGGCCTGCAGACCGCTAGCTGCCCATCCCTGATTTAAACTAAAACAGCATGTTCGTACCAAGGATGAAAAAAGGTGTTTATAGGCAATTTAAAATCCAATATCTGAGTGGATATTTTAAAAGAAAATTAAAAAAATACATCATGGGAACAACTGAGACCAAAGTTAACTAGTTAAAAAAAATGGATGTGGCACATTAATAGACACAATCTTGTTGTTGAACTCGCTGTTTGGGTAAACATAGTTTACCAGACTCTTTTCTTCTTTTTCTTTAGTTGAAACGAAACATCAAACAGATATGAATATGCAAAGATATTTTCAGTATTATGTCTTAAGACATTCATCAGGCAAAAACAAGACAGACTTCCAACTAAAAAGCTTCAATCACTGTTTCTTATTGGACTTTGTTAAAAGAAAAGTGATGTAACACAGTATTAAACAGGCCTCTGTCCATGCTTTTATGGAACACTGCAGGTATCAAATTCAAAATGAGTGAATCTTTGAGGAAAAAAAGCCACATGTATTTTATCAGTGTGAACACTGATAGTCTTTTTGTAGTGTATTTATGTTAACATTGTCTGAAAAGAATGCAAATAATTGTTTGCTGCTTTTATTTATATGTTACACATGGTCCCTGCCTCATTGTAAACAGGTTTGTACTTCTACCTGCCGGCTTTAGCTTGATGATTTAGCAGTGAATTGTCTAACAGAGTCACCAGTATCCACTTTTGCAGCTTGCCTAAAGTACAATTTATGTCCTTTCCCCTTCATAAAATATTAAATACAGTTTATAGAAAGTTAAATTTGATGGTTGACAAAGTGAAAAATACAGATTATTCATATAGCAGCATGACACCAAATCAAAAGAGTTTCATTTAAGAGTAAGCAGAGCCTTCAGTTTGGCTGTCAGACTTCTGAGTAAGAACGATCACAGCTATGAGGACTTGACCTAAATGACATAATGAGCTTATGTCATCCCTGGAACATCAGGTCTTACACTGCAGGAAGCGGGAGACGTCCTCCAGCTGGGGGATGTTGTCCTGCCTGTAGCCGCAGTATTTCTCCAGCAGAGGAAAAACGCGGTTGTGTTCGCGGCAGGCGTGAGTCGGGTACAGAGTCTTCAGCTCCTTGAACACTTTGCCCCATGTGGCTCGCTCCTCCTCTGTGTACTCCACTCGAGGGATGATCTGGCCACTGGGACAAAAACAGGCATTCATTTCTATCCGTTTAGAATTTTAGAAATACTGTTTTATTATACATGAATACTTTAACCTGACTCTCCACTAGGGCTGAACAATTTGAGAAAATAATCTATTGCGATATCTTTCCCCAATATTGCAATTGCGATTTACTCTGCGATTGTTTTAATGTTCCTCATCTTTTTTTATTCTTAAACAAACATAAGCAGTAGATCGTTTTATAGAATAACCAATATGACATTAAATCAATCTAAGGATGAAAGATTTGAGAAAAGGTGGAGAAGTGAAGAACAGAAGCAAAATAGGTATGAAATTGTGAAAACTGAGTAAAAAAAAAAAAAAAGGTACGAAAGCGGAAAAAAAGTTAATAGGTGCAAAATAGGTATGAAATTGCAAAAAAAATTCAAAAGTGACAAAGGAAAATTGATTATAGCAGCAAAATTGGGATTAAATTTCAAAAACCATGTAAAAATTCCAAACATGGTCTGACAGTGGCCAAAAAAAAAAAAAGATGAATGGGAGCAAGATAGGCATATAGTTGTAAAAACTGGGTTAAAAAGGTTAAAATAGGCATGAAATTGCAAGAAACTACATCACAATGCCAAAATGTTCAACACATTTCGGGTTAAAAATATTGCAGTCCGCAATTTGAAAACTGCAACAAGCCATATTGTGATTTAATCTAATTGTTCAGCCCTACTCTCCACCATCACATAGAATAAAATATAATCACATTTCCCCCCACAATTAAAGGGTCTTACTAAAACATAATTATCTTACAGTGAACACCATTCATTAAATTCATGACATCTTTCTGACAGAAATAAAATGTACAGTAATCCCCCTTGAACTGAACCTGACATGCTGCATAACTTTAAGTAATCACCCTGCATTTTACAAACAACTGTTATGATTTTTTTAAAGGCTCAAATATGGGCAACAACAGCCAGATCTTATCGCCACAATTAAAGTATTTTAAGTAGCTTTAAAGTTATATTATCTGTGGCTCACACTGTATGAGAAAAATGTGACCAATATACTAGTTTGATTATATAAAACGGATTCAAACTATTTTAGTTGAATTCACACCAAAACCAGGCCAAAATCTCAAGGGACTCCATGTTTACACACATTTAAGATACCCTCTTCCATGATTGTGATAGTAGCTTATCAAACATAGTTTGTGTAAAAGTTCACACAAAACATCTTTTTTTTACTTTTGAAATACTTATCAAAAGTTATCCAACAATTATATTCAGCGTAAAGTCATTCAGTAGTTTTTGTTTAGTTGTGTTCATAAATTGTGGTTGCACAAATCCCCAAGGCAGACCAATTTTAAGAATCGGAACATCATAATAAAAAAGTATAGAAATAGTTTACTATTAATAGGGTTGGGCATCGTTTGAGTTTGAACAATTCCGGTTCCGTGTTTCGATTCCGGTTCCTAACGATTCTTGATTCCGATTCTTTTAAGAGGCAGGGTCGAAAAAGTTTTGATGTTTTAAATGAGCTAGCTAACCAGAGGTCTTTCTGGATAAAAAAGTCTGTACTTCTCCATGAATTTTAATGCTATGAACTTACCACTTTCTATGAACTATACTATGAATTTCTCATAGGGCTGTTTTTATATACATATCTGAACTAAAAAAAAATATTATAAATTTTCTTTTCACAGGAGTTCACTTTTCATAAGAGAGCTTTATTTTTGAAAAACTCATGATGGGTGTCATGTCCATGGTTGCGCTAACCTAAATACTTCCGGCGGATTCTTCTTCATTTGTGTTCAGCGGTTTCTCCTTCCGGTCGGCGGACTAGGAATCGAAACTAGGAATCGAAATTAAAACATTTGGACAATTCCGGGAGAATTGGAAAGATACTCCCGGTTCCAATCGATACTCGATGCTCGATGCCCAATCCTAACTATTAATATTGAAATTAGGGCTGTCACTTTAGTGCATTAATTAGATTAATTAATTACACACAAATTAATGCATTAAAAAAATTAATCGCGATTAATCGTAGCACACAAACATTTTAATATTGTCCAGCTGGAGGACCCGTACATGGCAGTGGCACGTCACTTCACACATGCGTCTCTAGTCAAACCAAACAAAGCCCAGGTGACAACAGGAATGGCACATTTAAGACTTATTTTAGTCTTATTTTATTTTTGAATTTATTTATTTATATTTACTACGTTCTTGAATAATGCATCAGGCCTAATTGTTTTGTTGGATGTCCTCGACCTTTTTCTTATTTTGAATTTGATTTATGAAACACACTTAAAGTGTAATTTGAGTTGCCTGATTGAGCTTAAAATTTTCTGGACAAGTTGCCCTGACTTTGGTTTTATTTAGTCACCAATAAAAATGTAGATATAAAATCTTCTCTTTTTAGTGTGTTCATTTGATTAATCATCCGCTACAGTTTTGTAATGTCCTAGAATTCAAATTCTTTATTTGGGGACTTTAAGCAGATATGAGATTAAAATGCGATTAATTAGATTAATTAATTACAAATCCTGTAATTCATTAGATTATTTTTTTTAATCGCCTGACAGCACTAATTGAAATGCTACATAACATTTTATTTCAGTATTTTCACAATATTGACAAACAGGTGCACTGAACAAGAGTAATGTGCTCGTTGTGACTTGTTTAGTTACTGCATTATGTTACGTTATATTCTACCACATTATCATCTACTTTGGATCTACTTACAAGCATGTCTGTGATGGTTTGTGCATGCGCCCTGCAGTTTAGTTTCATATATATTTGTTTAGAAAATTACAAAAAGTACTTATCTTAGTCTAAAAATATAAAACATACATAATGCAGAAAGAAAAAAAAAACAAGTAACAAGCACATAAGATCTGTGTGTCTTACTGTAGGCAGAGGCAGGTTAACACTACCCATTGACTGCCAGTTAGGGATGTAACGGTATGAAAATTTCATATCATGGTTACTGTGACCAAAATGATCACGGTTATCATTATTACCGCGGTTTTGTTGCATTATGCTCAAAATGTTCAAAAAGTACTTTAACACAGTCTTGAAATCATGTAACCCCTTTAATCATATAATTTTAACATTTCTTTTATCTTTTTAGTCAATAATTGTGTCAGGAAATGTCCTATAAGTAAATTTGTTTCAACTTTTTATCATTAGAAAATAAAAGTAAGCAATTTTGGCAAGTATTTGCCATTATAATGTTATAAATACTTTAACTGTGTGTAGTAACAAGAATAGGAAAAAACGAATTTGTACTTTAAACTTTGTGACACATGGCTGCTTCATCGAGGGGCAGACGCACATAGTTTCGCCTTCCCAGATCACCGTGAGTTATTGACACAGTGTGGTGATCAAACACGGTATAACGGTAATTTAAAAGGACACGGTAATGATTATCGTGGGAAATTTTACCGTGGTTTTACTGGTAACTGTTACATCCCTACTGCCAGTGTTTGAGCTAAGCTAATTAGCAGTTGATGAATTAGTCCCATTACTGTTATCAAATGCAAAGAATGTAAAGAAAGCTAAAGCAACATCCCCAAAGGATAATTGTTACATCTCTTGATCAATTACTAACCTTAAATTAGTTCAGCCTTGGGATGTACAGATTTTTAAGACATTTTTACAAAATATCCCAAACACTGAACAGTGCATTTAAAGGGATACCCCAACTTCTTTTTTGTTGACAATTTCCATTTAAGAATGCAAACAAACAACACACAACTGTCAATCCGTTCACACCTTCACTTAAAGGCAGTTCAAAATACTTGACTTGTTTGCAAACATCACATCTCTCGTGCAAACCACCGCAGGTGCTTGCAAGTAGAACAGCAAAAGAAAGCCTCTGTTTACGAGTCGAAGAAAATACGATGATGGTAGAAGATTATGTAACATAAGGTTAAAAAAAAAACAAGTCACAACAAACAACCACAGTGTTTGGAGTTTCTGAAGAGTTTATCTGATGACTGTAGGCAGAGGCGGGCTAATGCTACCCATTGACTCCTAGTTTTTGAGCTAAGCTAATTAACAGTGGGCGAGCTTTACCTGTCTTCCTTGTTACTGTACACACAGTCATAAGAGTGGTGTCTATCTGCTTGTTGTGGACAAAATGAACAAAATGTCTGAATATTCCTTTAACTTACAGCAAGAGTGCAGTTTTACTTTTAGAAAATGCTTGTATCACAGTTTTGTACGGATCTGTAATATAAGACACTGAGGCGAGGATTTTATTCTGTCTGTTTTGTGCCTGTTTTCCAGTATGATCAAGTGTCAGAGCTCACTTAACATATGATTCACTACATTTAATAGTCCAGATTTTTAAGACCTTTAATTTCAGCATAATCCCCCAGCCCTAAAAAACAGTCCTGTCCACATCTTTTTTCAAGTCTTGAAACTATAAAATAAGGTTTAAAGTTAAAAACAAAGAATTTAGGAGTAGTTACTGTCTGTAGTTGTAGGCGATGTCAGCAAACTCCTTCCTGCGGGCTCTGTACACTGGATCTGTGAAGCCCTACAAACACACACACACACACACACACACAAAGGAAAGCCATGTTAGATCTCATGATGGCAGCCCGGCCATTCACAGCTAAATCAAAGCGAGGAAATCCTCTGCTGAGGCCAAACCCTGTGGCCTTTGACAGCATTATACACTCTGTCTGTAATAAGAGCACGCTGATACATATTCAAATGAAGCCTTTGTAGAGTGTTTTTCAGATTATGATGAATACATTTCCCTTTAATGGCGGTGGCAAAAGGGAGCAATTATCTATAATTATAGGGGCACAATTAAAGCAATGACATCAATTTGTGTGTCTCGATAGTTTCCATTAGAACAGACGGCAGAGTGCAGCCTGTCATCTCCGCAGCCCGGCTTTCATAAGACATGTGGGCGTGAGTGGACACGCATTCACACACAAACACACACACAGGCAGGATGAGCACACGGACGGGGATGGATGAGTCAGTGCGTACCGGGTGATCAGCGTCCAGCTCAGAGCCGTAGCTGAGGATCTGGTTGGCAAAGCGGTCCAAGTCCTGGATGTCATTAGGGAACCATGGCACTGCAGAATAATTACAGTTATTAGACTCTGATAATTCATGTTTGTATTCAGCATGTAAATATTAAGAGCATGTTGATTAAGTGTTTTTTTAAACTGCCTGGAGCTAAAACAGGATGGAAATTCTATACATGGTAAAGTTTGTGCTCCTGTTACTTTACTGTTTTTATTTGCTAAACCTAAATCATTTTAACATTTTAACGGGTGGAGATTTGAAGAAGTTTAAATAAAGAATGTTATCTGCTGAGCTCAGCTGTCAGAATGGGCTGAGGTCGAAGTTTAAAAATTTAATTTTCTATTTCACTAAGTTCCTCTGTGTACTCTGATAAAGGTGCTATGCTGTTAAAACGAATTAGTGAGTTAGCATTTAAGTTTTAATGGACTTGTGAGGTGCAAATATAAAGATACAACTTCTGATGAGCACAAAAATTATCTGCCCTCCTAAATGATATCAGTATTTATACCATTTGCATTAAAAAAATAGGTTTCTAAAAGGCCAAAATCAAGTTCTCAAAACAAATTATGGAATCTTCTGGCAAAAATCTTTTCTTACAAATAAAAACACAATTTTCTAACATGAAACATCAACTTTCCAAATTGAGTTTTCCAAACTAATGCACCAAATTCCTCAAATAAGATAATTGTGATTTTTCTTAAAAATAAAACCAAATGTTCACAGTCTATTAAACCAAGTTTCCCTGACCTATTAAGTCTCACCAACAAATAGAACCTAATTTTCCTTATAAAAAAGTTTTCCTAATGAATTACACAAAATCATTTTCTTGACAAATAGCTAATAAAACTAACTAATAAAAAAGTATTTTGACATTATTTATCAAGAATATTGAACAAATAAATATAATAATAATAATAATAATAATGCATTTTATTTATAACGCGCTTTACATTCTTGCGTATTTCAAAGTGCATACAGAGTTAAAAGCAGACCATAAAAGCATTAAAAACATATAAAAGCAGTAAAAAAATTCAAGCAAAAGCTTTAGAAAAAAGGTAATAAACCTCTTTGTAAACATTTCCACCAGATTTCCTCAACAAATAGAAGAAAAAGATTATCTAGAAATAAAGTGTCAAGAAATCTTCCACGGATAAAACCCAATCTTCAAAATATATAACATCAAATCTTCATTAACAAATATAACCATGTTTTCCTGTCATCCAGATTTTCTAACAGATAGAGCAAACTTCCTCATACATAACGTTCCCCTAACATTGAAATTCCTACCAAACATAAATTGTTTTTTTTTCCTGATATACAAAATTGATTTCTAGAAAACAAAACCATCCTTTTCTTGAGTTTGATGTCAAGTTTTCCAAACAAATTAAAACATTTTTTCTACCAAAGAACCAAGTTTCCCAGACACATAACCTCATCAATAAAAGCAAACTTTATTATATATAAAATCAACTTTTTCTTGAAAATAACATTAGCTTTTCATAACATTACACATTTTGTCAAGGTATGAAAGGCTAAGGTTACCAAACAAATTATTACTTGTATACATTTAAAATTTGGTAATGTAGTCAGAAAAACATACAACAAATTTACATATAAATGAAGTTTTCCTTATATAAAGTAAAATGTGCCTGACAAAAAAAAATACTTTCCTAACCTTAAAGTCTTAAAGTCCAAATTCCTCTGACAAAAAACACCTATACTTAACCCTATAAAGCCAACTGTATCATATTTGATACATACATTTATTTTTTTTTTATGTATATTTTTGGGCATTTTTGTGCTTTTATTGATAGGAGAGAGACAGTGGATAGGCTTGTGAAAGGGGGAGAGAGAGTAGGGGAAGACACTCTGCAAACTGGTCACAGGCGGGATTCGAACCCGGACCGGCAGAAGCATGTACATGGGGTGCTAACCACTACACCAAACCAGCACCCCTGATACATACATTTATAATACCTCTATCTACTCAATATGATCAGCAAATTACAAAAAAAACATCTGAGTACAATCAGATAAATGATAAAAATGTCCTCAAATGGATTATCAGTTGCCAAAAAACACCAAATGTATCAAATGAGATACGAAAAATCTATATGTGGAATTTTATGGACATTTTGGTTACACTTTACTTTAGAGGTCTGCAAATTTCATCACACTTAGGTAATAATTAGACAAAGTTTTTTCTTGTTTCTTTGAAATAACCCCTGAAATTTCATGAGAATTTGGTGAAAATTAGAACATAACTTCTTTAAAATAATGTCCAAATTTATTGTAGTAAGTCCGAATTGGTAGGTTACTGTTTTTTCCATTTTTTTTTTTAATGTACTCCAAATTGAAAGGTAAGAAGGTGAAGATTAGCATCTAATTTATTTTTAATTAAATCACAACCCACCACAAAATGTTTGGTGGTGGGCTTATGTTTATAGGCCTAAACATAAAGGTATATCATTCCTCTATTTTGCATGTGATCTCAATTACGCATATCAACAATCTCAGTACTAAAGAACTTGGTGAAATTAAATAACAAACTAAAAAGCTAACTATCAACTGCTTATTGGGAAATTGAATTATTCACTTAACATTTCAAAAGTAATTATCACAGGAAACAATGAACCTAACTTCTGTATTTAAGAGCTAAGCAGCTATTTATCACCTGCTTCTCTGGAAATAGCAGAAATGTTGGGATGCTTCTAAAAACATTTTGTGGTGGGCTGTGATTTAATTTCAAATAAGTTATTTGCTAATCGTCACCTTCTTACTTTGCAATTTGGAGTACATTTGAAAAAAAAAACTGGAAAAAAAACAGTAACCTACCAATTCTGACTTGCGACAATACATTTGGACATTATTTTAAAGAAGTTATGTTCTAATTTTCACCAAATTCTCATGAAATTTCAGGGGTTATTTCAAAGAAACAAGAAAAAACTTTGTCTAATTATTACCTAAGTGTGATGAAATTTGCAGACCTCTAAAGTAAAGTGTTACCGACATTTTGATATTTTTAGGATTTTAGCAGAAAGTGAAACAAACATATCAGGTCCAAAAAATAAGACACTTCTGGCTATAATCTATGGTCTTGGACCTTAAAGGGTTAAAACGCAAAGCAAGTCTTTCTTTTGATAATATACAGTATACCATAAAATGTTACTGACAGATAACAGCACATTTTACCAGAAATGATGACTAAAGTTTACCACAAAAGTCAATATCAGACTTTCCTGCAACATAAATTCTCCAAATAATAAATATGAATGCTCTGTTTTATCTTTTTCCACTTGGTGGCAGTAGTTTCCTGCTAAGCTTGTGTGCAAACCTTCAATCATCATTTAAAGAAAAATTAAACTCTCCCCACTTCAATTGACCTCAACAGCTGGAACTAACCAGTTACAGGAACACAATGATCCAAATCTTTCATCACATTTTTCAGCCTATACTCAGAATGAAAGTCCTCAAACTAATGCTAAACATCAAACCTACAAAAGATCTAATCCACTCATGGAAAAGAATGAAAGGTCATGAGATCAAATCTCATAATCCCAATCACAACTCGGCTAAAGGAGATGAATTTAGGATTTCTAAGAATAATCTAATGATCTCCCAAAACAACAGACTTTCTAATAGTAATATTCTGTTCTTCTAAAAAAGCCAAAATCCAAAGACTTGGCTTATCAGGGCTGAGGTTGAAAGCAGGGGGGTAGAATTGGGTAGGTACACTAGGGACACGTCCCTATTAGGTCTGGGTATTTCCAGCAACTTCACGATACGATATGTATCCCGATTCACGTAAATTGTGAACATTGACTATGCTTTAAGCAAAATTCTTGACAAGTTTGTTTTTTTCTTATAAGAAGAAAAAGAACAAGGATGAGTTTTAAGTGGTTCTACAACTTGAGAGACTTAAATTCAGATCCTCAAAGATGGTAGACCTAAGTTCAAATTTAGAACATATGCTTCATTATGTAGCTCGTCTTCTACCTTGAACTGTGCCACTGTTAACATTACCCAAAGTGTATTTACGACAACTGTCAAAATATTTAGGCCGTATTGATTCTGTAGAATCCGTATCGATACACGTATCCCGAAGGAGTGCGATACGATATTTTGCCGTATCGATATTTTGAGCACAGGCCTGGTCCCTATCAATATTAGGCCACCAACGCGTGGTCCCCATGGATGTATTATATGAACTGGATAGCGTGGCTCCGCCTTCTACCATGTTAGGGATTTGAAGCCAAAATATCCCCCATTAGGGCGCCGCCATTGTGCAGCCAGTAGAGAATCTGGACCATATTTCGACGTAGTTGTCGTAAACTGTCACAAAACTCCCCTGCATACGCCGTACACAATCATTGTGAAACTGCCATAAACCGCGGTTGTTTTTAAACTCTAATAACTGATGAAAAAGAAACTTTTCAGAAAAAAGAGGACTTGGAAAAAACGCAGCCCAATAACACTTTCATATCACCACAGCATACGGATGGGAGAAATATTTCTACGAGGTGTATAAATTCCTTGAAGTTTCACTACAGCCCGTCCAGATGAATGGAGGAGACGGAGATTTGACCTATACTGCAGCCAGTCACCAGGGGGAGCAGTTTTCGTGGCGGCTTCAATTTGAGCCCAGCGACATGACGTCCATGTTTTTTACAGTCTATGGTGGTCCGTAACATAAAACACGAGCATAGTGTAAAACGTTGTATCTAAAAAATGCTTATATTTAATGCGAAAGAGAGACATGTTTTGGCTGTTTATTATCCATTTATTATTTGTGTGTTGAAAGGCAGCAACCGTTTAAGATCAAAAATGAAAGTTTGTGAGAAAAAATACAATAAAACCTTAAATTACAAACATGGTTTTATACGTTCATATTATTGTGGAATAAATTACACTGATCTGTTCTCCTCAGATTACAGCCCTACCATTGTCCCACTGTTCATGTGTCATGCAGAGGTGGAGGAGGAGAGGCTGGAGGTGAAGGGTATATAATATTTTTTTCTGATTATGAAAGTTTGCTTGTTTGTTTGATCAGCTCTACATGACATGAAATAAAGTCATAAATGTAAAATCAACTTTCAGGAGTTGTCCCCACCAATGTCAGAATCAAACCTACGCCCTTAGTTGAAAGTGTGCAAGCCTTAATTTGATGGATGATAATCGGACTTTTGCTCAGCCCGTGCTTTACATTTAATTAAAGTGACTGGAGCTTGGTCTTTCTGAGGCACAAAATCGAACAAGGTTTGCCTTCGTTAATGTCTTTCATACTTTAAATATTGATGACCGATACTTTTAAGCAGTGGTGGGCAAAGTACTCAATGCCAGTACTCAAGTCAAAGTATAGATACTCATGTTCAAATACTACTCCAATACAAGTGAAAGTTGCTCAGTCAAATTTTTACTGAAGTTAAAGTACTGGAGTACCTGCATTTGAAAATACTCAAGTATTAAAAGTACATTTTCCCGTTGACCTTCCAGAACGTAATGACTGAAACAATCTACAGAATGCACTGACCTGCTTATAGATCATGTAGAATAAAGAGTTTGAAAATATGCTACAAAGCCCATGGAAATGCAGACTGAAACACTAATGAATCAACAAAAGGACAACCATTGCCATGTTCTTTTTTTTTAAATATAACTCCTCCCTTCAGATATGGCCATGGGTGCTCTGGTGTCGTCTTTATCTGCCATAGTAGCCATCATTACTGCCAAGACGAACCATAACCACCAACGTTAGCTCAACCTTTACCTGCCCGATCGCAGTAGCGCATGCACGTCTTCTTCTTCTTTGTTGTTTAATGGTGGTTGGCAAACCAACTCAAAAGTGCATTACTGCCACCAACTGGACTGGAGTGTGGAACAGGATGCATGAAGTATAGATAACACCACTTGAACAAATCACATTTTAGAAGAGAAAATAAATTTCATCCGCTGACTTCATACCTGTACCTAAAAGTAACGAGTAACAAGGCCATTTATAGAAATGTAGTGGAGTTAAAATAGAATATTTGTCTTTTAAATGAGGTGAAGTAAAAGTCACAAGTTCCAAAAGAAAAAAAAACTCAAGTAAAGTACAGATACTCAAAAAATGTATTAAGTACAGCACTCAAGTAAATCTACTTCATTACTGTCCACTCCTGCTTTTAAGAGATATTCATCCTCTTCCATGCTGAGCCCAGGGGATTTTATTTGGTGGCGTGGCATTTTGACACTCAGCAGAGCACCGATTATTGGGCATCTGCCTGCTCATGTGGATTTATGACACTCAAAACACCGCAGCCCAATCATCAATCCACATTTGTGCAGTGTGGTCCACCCCGAGGCTCAAGGCCGTGACAATAAGTCCCTGCCAGTCTCCTCTATAAACAGGCAGTCTCCAAAACAGCCCATAAATATCCCCCCGTCCACTTGACCCTGACCGCCAGACCGCAGAGTCCTCACCGAGGTTAAAGGAGGACCCATGGTGGCCCTGTCCGTCCGCCTGCCGTGACCTTGGCATGTCCTCCTCCTCCGTGTTTCAGACAGAGAGGTCTTCTGTTCCTGCCATGCCTGTTGGTGCTCAGTAGCTAAACTAATGCCATTCTGGAAACAACTAATAAAGGGGTCGAGATCTGGGCGAAGGGCCATCAGTCTCTACGGCGACTCTGGCTGTCTCTCGCTCCGTCTCGCCGGGGGGTTGAGAAGAGCCACTGAGCTCTTTCCTCCGATGATGAATGGACCGTTTTGGGTGAAGTGATCTCCATTAAATTTGATTTTTTTTTTAGCCATGCTTGCTGTGTGTCTCAGATGGCGTCAGACGTCTGTGGACTTTCATGTTGTAAAGAAATTGATGGCTGCTTATAGATGATGTTTGGCGCTCGCTGTGATCCTTCCTCTGCTGATGATTGGTTTCAGGAAATTTGATTTAGGGCTGTTGCTGCGAATTTCAGTACAGAGACCCGTGTTCCCCAGAGGATAAACCTGAAAGACTTTGGACTACAGGTTCACTATTGTCCCATCAGAATGTTGACAACTGTCTCTCTAAAAATGATATGTATCTACTAGAGCTGGGCAATATATCAATTAAATCAATTAACCCTTTAACCAAAAAAAAAAAAAAAAAAAGCATACCACCTCATTGTTTGTGTGTGTCAATGATTTAGGATACAAAAATAACTGCAAAATAACAAATATTTTCTATGTGTTGGATTTAAAAAGCCAAAGTATATATTTTTACCATCATTATTATTTTAAATAATTCTCTTAACCATTTACAAATATGATGATTTATACATAAGCAAACAGTTCTGCTTTTCCTAATTGATTTTTATCCCACATATTTTGTTCATTTTTATGTCATCACAATCAACTGTTAGCTTTTAAAACCTTTAAATCCCACGTCAAGAAAAATTCTGGTTTTTGCTTTGTTTGTTTTCTTCTGTTTTTTTTGTAAACATTAAATATCCTTGAATTTATTGATTACCTCTGCAAAACAATTAAAGAGATAATTTGAATTATTGTTTACAAAAGATTTAAACACAAAAAAATTGTGTGAAGATTGAACTCTTGACATACACTTTCTCTTATTGTTGCAATGTTTGAAAATCTAAATTCTGTAAATGTACAGTTTTCGTTGTGGTTGGCAGGTAGATGTTCAGGCTTGTACTTCCATGTTAATGTGCCGTGAACACAGTCGATGTTCCAACAACATTATTAACATTTTATGAAAAAATATCAGCATGCAGTTTAGCTATAAGAGAGAACTCTGTTCAGTTTAAGATAGGGCTGGGCGATATGGCCTAGAAATAAAATCCCAGATTTTTTTCCACAACACTCGATTTACGATTTTAATAGATTTTTCCCTCCCTAACAGAAACAAAACTCCCAGTGACATAAAAATGAAACAAATCAAGTTTTGCCTTTATGTTGTCTAAATGTTTCCCTTTTAAAGTCAAAGTCTGGGTCATAAAAGGTTGATTATGTAGTACAAACGCAGGCAGGTTTGTCTACATAAACACTAAAAGGCTGAGGTATTTTTACAGTATTAGCATGAAACTCTCTGATCAATATTTAATCTACTTAAATATCAAATACAAGCCTATAAAAGTGCTTGTGCAAACCCTACAAGACCAACCGTCATGAAAATAGTAATTTTTTTCAAAAATTGCAACAACTTACAATTGGTCGATTTTTTAAAATTTTTTTAATCTTCTGCAGAAATTAATTCGAATTAAGCGATTTTTTGCCCAGCCCTAGTTTAAGACAATATTTTTAAAGCAAAAAAGCAAAACTTTATTCTCATATTTTTGTGTCATGTAGAGGTTTTTCCTTGAGAAGGAAAAAAACCCATTAAAATTATAAATTGAGTTTGGTTGAAAAAGTATCTGGGATTTTATTTTTCAGCCATATTGCCCAACCCTAGTATCTATAACCACTTCAAAGACTTAAGCACATCTGTTTAATGTATTTATGACCTCCAGTGGGTGAACACTAATGGGACTGCAGAATTTCTGCTTCAGCTCCACATGTCATAGAAATATTCTTTTCTCATAAATTGCCATGATGTCCATGAATCTCTCAATTTCAAACCAAGGATATAATGTAGTCATAACCTCCAGCAGGTAGGTTTCCTTAAGAGGGTAAAAGTTTCTGGACATTTCTTAATATTTTTATAGCACTGACAGCAGGTTGAAAGTTTCATCCTTTGAACAAAATATCCCAACAAGAACATTTGCTTTAAACATTCAAGACAACCAAAAGTATTATTTCAGACTTGAATTGATCAAATTAAATATACTACAAGGGACTCAACAACAGGAAGAGGGAAGAAAAGAGAAGAAGAGGAAAAGAAAACAAAAATGTCCACTGACTTGTGTAACTTCTGAAGGTTTGGCAAAACAATGACATTGATATTTGACATTTTTCATTGAATACCTGGATTTCTAATATTGGAAATATTCTATGTGGATTGGAAGGACTGCCTAATAGGAGAGATTTCTGTATCTCAATGAGGAAACTCTGGGTTAAAACAGTTTTTGATAGAGAATTATTTGTTCCTGTTATTTAACTTTGAAACCTTTCAGTATCCTTTGACTGTCAAACTAACACTTGTGTGATTGACAAAGAAAATGTCTCTACAACAATCATGTTCATGTTCTAAGATGTTCATGATCTTCTGAGGAAAAACCCATTAACTTAAAGCTATGGTCTACGATTTGAAAGCTTGGTACATCTTAATAACACTGTTTATAAGGCCGTTATGGTCCTATGGTCTGATCTACGCAAAATATAGACCAAAAAAAATGAATGGGGGCGTGTTGTTAGGAGGCGACACGAGCTGGGGGGCAGGATCTTGGAACACGGAGGGGAGGGGTGAGTGAAGAGGGAGCAGGCTGCGTTTTTCAGATCTGTCTCAACAGCCAAACTGGTTTTCAGATCGTAGACCCTAGCTTTAAGCAATTTCAATCAGGCTTCATGATGGCACAGACATTTTTGATTTTATGTGAATTTGCTAGAGAAGCTTTTGGATTTTGTGCATATAGATCTCCATCCCCGAAGGACTGACCCTTAACAATTATCAAAAAGGTTGCATTAATTAAGTAAAACATACTTACAATAACCACACAGATTAAATGAAAAGTTTACATATGCTCAGCTGTACAGCCACATTAAACATTAGGGAGCAGTGCTCCAAAGCAGAAATTACATCGTGCCATGGTCAGGCACCTCAAGGGGGTCTATGCTTAAACAGCCTGCTTTGGGCAGGGCTGAAACACTGGGGTTTATAGGCACCCTAAAATCCAATATCCCAGATTATTGTTAAGGACAAAACTTGCAAAAATGTTTCCTGTGTTATCAAGGACCACTGTAGACTTATTGAAAAGAAGTATTCAACATTAAGAGCAAAATTACATTATCTACATATAATCGCTTTGTACTACAAAAGCAAAAGCTTTAAAATATCAGTTCTATAATCTCCTGCTTTCTTACAAACAGATGTGTAATCATCATCATGGCTGACATTTTAAAATCTCTGTATCTGACAGTACAAACGTTGAGTAACACCCACTCCTATCTCACGACGTGACACTTGTCATGTTTACACCTCCTTTGTTGTGTCGAGGATTCACGCTCATCATCCTCTCGCTACGATCACACACTTACTAACCTGTGTCCTTCTCTTTGTTGCGTGATAGCTCGTGCACGTGGCCGCTGATCTGTGTTCGCAGGCTGTCGATGACTTCATCCAGGGCCTGAGAGCAGGACTGATCCGCACTGATGAAGAACTCGTACTGGTCCTTGCTCATTCGTGAGGGACGGGACTCGATGTGTGTGAGATTGATGCCCTTCTCCTGTGATCCAAAAAGACGAGGAGATGGTGAGAGTTTTGTCGATTATTTAGAGAGCTTATGTTAAGATTTGATACATAATGTGATATTAAAGTAAAAGAGCAGATGAAGCAAAATAGAAAAAATTTAATGTGTGAAAGTGTAGTGAGTGTTATGGCTGCAGAACTGTCTTTATTGATCCACTAGAGGGCGCCGTGTCTCCATAAAGCTAAAGTCTACAAGCTCCCTCCATCATCTTGGGTCAGAATGAGCTGCTTCAGCACCCTCTCTCTACAGTTTGACGCTGACCAGAATAACAAAGCATGATTCAGGACACACTGTTCTTGTTTGCTGCAACATTTTTAAATGAACTGTCAGATAAATCATCCACACTGCCAGCATTCAGCTATTCAGCTATCATACTGTACATGACTTTGGGATGGTTCCAACCCTAATTGGATGTTATTTAGTGCTCAGTTTTAATGTTAAGAACGCAGAGAGGTTCAAATTTGTGGCAATAACCATTAAAAATGTGTTTTTGTTTATGTAACTTTGGGGGTGTATGTTGTTCTCTGTCTACGATAGGCCAAGTAAAGAGGAGGGTGTGAGCAGCAGGGCCTCCCGTTTTCTCCATCTGGATCCCATTGTACATATAACAGCTTTCTTTAAAGGCCTCGAGGGCCTGCATCCCCCAGGAGTGACTACAGGAATGACCAGGTTGGCAAAAAGATGAGACGATGACTCTTTTTTTAGTTGCTTTTATCCATCCTCGATCAGCAAACTTAATGTTGCTGCAGGGCTCTATAATAAACCACTAACTGAAAGTTTTGAAGATTCAAAATGATATCTATTTGTATTGTCTATGAATTCGTAGACATGATATATAAATCAACCTTTATGAACTAACTTTATGCTGTATAAAATGTGTATAACCAAGAACAGGGACTTGACGTTAAGGGGGTACAGCAACTATTTTTCTTTTCTTGTCCTGCCTCACCCCCGAGCCCATGACATGCAGATAGACACCTTGGTTTGATTCTGCCTGCAGTAACGAGAAAGAGAGAGGCAAATCTCAATCATTAGCTTAGCTAAAACACTGGAAGTCAGTGGGTAGTGTTAGCCTGCCTCTGCCAACAAATTCACTTTTCGATAGTTGGGATACTTGAATAAAAAATAGCAATTTTCAAAAATATCTTGAAATCATTACATTTCAAGACTAAGCAAATTTAGAGTCCTTAATTGTTCAAGAGAGGAAACAATTAAATATTGTGTATGTTGCCTCAGCTATTTTTATATTATTTGTATTTGATCACAAAAATGGGACTCATTCATCAACTTCTTTGAGAAGAGATTTGTTCTGTAGATGGACTTATGCAATTTGTACATAATTTCTATAATTCATTGGCTTATATGTGATTTGATTGTAGCCTAGAACAAGATCTAAGAACTCTTTTAGATTCACATTGTTTATAACTAATAATATGGCACTAATCTACTTTGAAATGTTGCATCTTTATATCGTTAAAGCAGCAAAACGTATATAGTGTTTTGTGACTCTTTAGTGGCCACTGAAGGCCTAAAAGTGTGACTGCACTGTGCTAAAATACACATAGTTACCTTCTGCTGAAAAACACTGTTCATTTGGTGATATTCAGAAGCTGCTGAGGCCCAAGAATCTGTAATGCTGCATTCACACCGCAAGTGACCCAGCTACCAAAATCGCGTCGCCCACTGAAGTATCATCCCGTGTCCATAAATACCTCATTTTGGTCACTGTTGCTGTCAGCCGTCGCTAGGTGACGTCACGTCCGCTCGAGTTTCACTGCGATCATATCATATATCATATGATAGGATGTACAAGTGGACATTATTCCAGCTGTATCCTTTTCACTCACTTATCAAACACAAAACACTGCAGCTGATGCCCTGCAGCAGCATCATCTGTGAGTTTCTGGCGGTCCGTCTAGGAAGAACTAATATCCTCACTGACTAATGTTTCCCACACGGACATAAATTGTTCCTCTGTAGTCCGGATGAAAAACTGTCTGTCACGGGCACCGTCACACATGCACATACCGCTGATTGGCTGTTGCTGCACAGCCACACACGACATCGTCTGAATAATCAACTTTTTTTACTTTGACATTGCGTGACAAGCTATGTGGTAGTGTGAAAAGCGGCATCGTGGCAGGGTTAGCCCCGCCCCATCGCAGCTGTTTTGCATGGAGATTGATCGCCGAGGTAGTACTAGTAGCGTGCGGTGTGAACGCAGCATAAGAATCCAGTGAACTATTAACTGATGAGTATCTATTTCCATTACTTCTGTAAATGAGATATGTTCTGATAATATTTTCATATTTGTCTGTCTATGAACAAAGCAACACAAAGAAATGCTAATCATGCTTAAAGGAAAACGTGATTCCATTTTGGTGGCGGTGTGACTGAGGATGCTGTTCCAGGAATTGCTTTTAGTAATAATTTGTGAGATAGGGCATTTTTCCACATTTTCGCTCATAACTCAAAAAGTTCAAAACAGATTTTGATGTGCTTTGCAAGAGATGTTGGTCATGGAACAAGAGAGAAGTGATTAGGTTTGGCTCTGTGATTATATGCATATTTTGCATTCACTCTGTTTTTGAAAGTACTTGTTAACATTGTGCTATAGGGCAGTTTTTAATATTATCAACAGTAACTTGGCTAACAATGTCAGAAATGCCTTGGCCGAGGGTCATACTGTCGATGCACTTCTAGTTTCGATATGCTTAAATCTGTCATGGCTTGTGTAAAATGCCCATTGTTTGCACACTGGTTGCATGTGGAGACTTCAGAGAGGCTGGTTGAGGTAGGATGAATGCGTGCATGATGAAAGACTTAAAGAGGACATATCATGCTTGTTTCTCCTTTTCACTATGCCAGACTAGGATGCCTGTAAAGCATTTCTGCCCTCAGTACAAGTCATTTAGTTCCTTCATTGCCCCACAATAGCGTTTTCAGTATCCTCATTTTAGGCCATTATGAAGCGCTTGTTGAAACGCTTGGTCTCAAGGATGACCTAAAGTTACCTCACAATGTCACAGCCCTTTGTGCTCTGATTGGTCAGTTCTATCGGGGGTAGAGCCAGCTTGTCCTTCTTCTTCTACTGTATTTTCCGGCAGGCTCAAAGCAGTGACCGCGTATTGAGTCCCCCTACAGGCCAGAGCTGGTAATGAAGGGGTGTGAGCGAGGGAGCTTTATACCCCTGCTGCTGGATGTGTTCCTCGGTGAGGGTTTGGGGCTAACAGACATCACAGAGGAGGAAGTGTATTATCAGATTACTCCAATAAAAAGAAAGGTACCTTGTGTCGTCACGACATTTGAAATCTCGCGGACATCTCGCAATGACCTATTTTCAGAGGCATCAAATCTCGTTCTAGGATATCAGAAAAAATACAATATCTAATTTTTTGAAAATTAAGGGGGTGTAAGGTCTTGTTTTCAAATTTATTATATTATATGTAAGTATTAAATCACGCATTAGCATGATATATCTCCTTTTTTTTTTTTTAATGTATTTTTTGGGCATTTTGTGCCTTTATTGATAGGAAAGAGACAGTGGATAGGCTTGTGAAAGAGGGTGAGAGAGTAGGGGAAGACACTCTGCAAACTGGTCACAGGCGGGATTCGAACCTGGACTGGCAGAAGCAAGTACATGGGGTGCTAACCACTCTGCCAAACCAGCACCCCATGATATGTCTCCTTTAATAACAAGATCCAGCACAAAGGTGAAAAAGCTTGTAACAACTATAACAACATGGCTGGCTCAGCATCTGACTTGCAGCCCTGTTGTTACCTGAAGCTTTTAACGTCTGTAAAGAAATGTCCAGTATCTACTCAAGTTCAGGTTTGGGCATCCTCTTCTGTCTCATAGCCTCAACCATCATGGTGCACCATAGATGGGCAAACTACTTTTCTTGATGGCTAGCTGACTCCCTGTAACTGAGTGTGAAGTTGTTCCGTAGAGCAGCACTAACTATCCATGACTGTGGCAAACTTACATAGTGTTATAAAAAAGGAAAAAAATGGGGGACTCTAAAGGGAGGAATAGACTATATTCTTTCTAATAACCCCTTTAAGTGTAAAATTTAAACAGAGTTTATATCATGCAAGTCCTTGTGCTTTAAAACAGTGCGAGATGACCTCAGATTGCTGCCTAACTTACATAGTGCTATAAGTGGGCAACCAAGGTGTTTTACTGTCTGTGTATACAACATATTTTTTGCTTTAAAAACATCCAAATACATTAACCAAATATGATCAAATTTACTTAAACTGGGGGCAAAAAAGCAAATGTTTGATATACAAATACAAATTAAAAAATGTAATTAGGTCTTTTTTGTTTAACACAATAATAACCATAAGTGTCAGTGTCAGTTGGGGAAAAATGGAGATTTTTCATTTATCTGTTTTTATTTTTGAAAACATTTTAGCTATACCCAGTGTCTCCCTCTTCAATGAGTAACATAATCAGATGATTGCATCTGATTAACATGTTTGTATCTACATTTGCTTATGAACTATACGAGTATTTCTAACTTGGCATCTTGTGTCTAACCTGGTGAATATTTCCGTTTGCTGTTGTTTACCTTTATGTTGGGGATTTTCATAAAAGCAAATTTAACCACAAGGTAGACAAGAAAGGAATATTTCAATATCTGCAACAAGAAAATACTTTGCATAGCAGATCATGTTAAGCTTTAAACCTCAAAAATTTAAGTAATGCATTCAATAATTTTCTAAAAAAAAAAGGTATTCTCACATGGAAGCATTCAGCATCCTATCCCATCTAAGTCAGAGTTAAAGCCTGAGCCTTTGTGGACGCAGGGCTCGCTCTGCCAGATTTGTGTACCCCTAAGAGCTGTGCTCCATTGTGTAAGCCAGGTGACATTCACCCTCCTGTCGCCCTGTGTGCCGAGAAAGGTCAAGGTAGGCTTGTGGCCCAGTGTCGTCACATGATAACCCCGCTGCGTGTCACATGCGCTTTGTCCTAAAGACGGATAAACAGTGTTCCAGTTGTAGAATGTAACTTAGTAAAAGATGGAGATTATGCATTCACAAGACAAAAACACCAACAGGACAAACACCAGAGCTGTGCAGCTAAACATTAGCACATGGTCCGGCCCAGCAGTCTCTTTCAATTTGCCAGACAGCTGAGGGAAAAACGAGGATGAAGTCAGTACGTTCTCTTCAGGCTGTATTTTTAGGGGAATCAGCATATGTTGAATTGCAGAAAGGGGGGTGTCAATGGTTTTGGGGGTCATTTGGCCTGTTTTATAGCAATGTTGGAAGGGGTAAGGGTGGGGGGTGGAGCAGGGGGAGGACGGAGAACATGCAAGCTCATAGGTTCAAAGAGGATCCTGATGTTTACTACTGCATTTCAGAGCAAAACTTCTCCACCCCCTCAGGAGCGTGCACGTGACTCAGAATACAAATGCATCAGAAAAATGTTTCCCCAAAAAACCAAAACCATCTTTTGGGATGTTTTGCAGATTTCTGGACTGTTTTCATTCAAAATGTTCTGGACACATTCTCGCTGTTTTGCGTGCAAGAAGAGCAAACTTGAACTTTGACAATGTCGTCCATGTTGAAGATTAAACAATTGAAGTGCTGCCAGTCGGTGTTCCTTTCAGTCCTCACACAGTCACGTACGCACAGACAGCTTTGATTGATAAGAGAATAAAAAAACAGCTCATGCGCGCAGATGCCAGTGCAGCAACTCAGATTAGGCTCGTCACAGTGAGAAATGAAGCATCAAAATCCTTGAATGCACAACAAACTCAAATGAAGCTGAAGAGTAAACACAGAAAAAAAACTCAGGGAAAAGTGCCCATCATCTAAAGTGACCCCTTACAGCCGGTGGTGTTGTGCATTGTGTTATAACCACTGTTGTGTCCCAATGCAAGCCGTCTTTCAGAAAATTTAGGTAATGTTTTACTCATCAGATTCAGGTGTCATGCTGATCCTGTTTGGAGCTGATATACTCTCAGAGGTTGTTGATACACCTCTTAAACAGACTGTCATTTTTATTGGGTTGGTGTTTTAAAGTAATGATGTGATTGTGAGGAGTCATGTGTGTTTGTTTTCGGATCTAAATCCTGACTATAAGCCTTTGTGGCTTTAAGTTCAAACTTTTATTTCTAAATAAGCTTTGTTTTAACCCTATGACTGGCATTGTAACCGTGTGGTTGACTTGTTACCACCTTACCACAGTACTTAAAATTTTGAAAGCCTATCTTTGTCTGCTTTTCTTTATTTACATCCCTTTATAATGTTTGTAACACCAATGGGTGGCGAAGCTGTACATGAATATAATTGTTTAAAACTAGAAAAATCTTAAGTGAATCATAGCTCCTCAGAAATCTAACAGTAAGAGTGTATATCAAAGCATGAAAAAAATCTTTTCACATATTTCCAAATCGGTTAACAATCATAATTTAGTTGAATTAAATAAATTTGATGTTAAAAAATGATCTGATTCCTCAGAAAACTGGGTCAACTGCTAAATATCTAAATTTTGTTCTCTGTGATGTTTTCATACGAAAAAAAAAATCTGTTGCAGAAATGAAAGAAATCTGTTCATGCCCAGGATAACCCTTAACAGGCAAGTCAACCTGCTGGTTGACCAACATATCTGTTCCCAGTTAAAAAATAAAACCTGAAATGTTGCTGAATGAAGAGGAGGGAAAACAATTTTACCAACAATGTATTAAGTCAAAGGGTTAAAGTCAGAATATTATTAAGCGAAAAAATGCATTTGCTGTCTTGGATTTTTTTTTTTTCTACAAGATATGCCAAAATGTTAACATTGTTGTATTAAAACGATTAAAACTTATATACACTCTATACCAGTGGATTTCCGGTGGCGTGCGGGGATACACTGGTGTACCTCGTAACAAATAAAGGTGTTCCTTGGGAATTTGTACGACCAGGTGTTTATTACTGCAACTAAACAACTAATGGCTACCTTCTCCAAGGAGGTTATTTTATTGCCGGCATCTTTTTTTTTTTGGTTTGTTTGTTTCTCTGTTGTCAACATAACTCAAAAAGTGATGGACAGATTTCGATGAAATTTTCAGGAATTGTCCAGATTGGGACAAGGAACAAATGATTCGATTCTGGAAGTGATACGGATCACCATCTGGATCCAGGAATTTTTTTAAGGATTCTTTAACATTGCGAGATAGGTCCATTTTAGGCATTTGTGCATATTTGTATATTTTCATGGTCAAGGAATCTAAAGGTAGGACTAACATTTATGGTGAAAATCACAATTTTGGTGAGAACTGTGGTGATGGTGGAGGTCTGCGCTCTCTAAGTGCTTTTCTAGTTCTGTTTAATTTTTTTTTTATTTAATCGCAGTTTAAGTAAGTAATCTGCTTTAATGTCTGTATAAAAATGTAAATTCAGTAACATAAAAAAAGACAAAAGTTTGGTCTTAAAAAGTTGTGTGTGTCATTATCGAATACCAATCAAACCAAAATGCTACAGCACAACAAAAAATTCACCAAATCCTGTCTTTTTAAAGAAGTAACACAGTGTTGAAATCAGCAAGTAAAAGTACATTTTTCAATTTAACAAGCTGGCATAAGGCGACATTATGATCATTTAAATCCCAGCTCAGAAAAGAAGTCTGAATTAAATCAATTTCCTACGTGGTATTCTATCAATCTACAGTTTTGATGAGAAAATCCAAAATTAATTAATTCATTACTAAATAGTTTTGTTTATCAGTGATGAGAGTCAACATGTACAAAACAATCATATACTGTAGCACATATCACAAAGGCTTTACCACATGGATGTAAATATGGGGTGCCTTGAGATTTCTTTTAGATAATTTCTGCACTATTAAAGTAAAGTGCTAATTAAAAAAAGGCGTATGACACCATTCATTCGTAGTCTTTATTAGTATAAAGTAACCTATCAGACTTTCTGTTTCAGAGTGGTCCCAGTGTTTGGTTATTTCATAATTACTGATAACGTGTGGGGTGGGGGTGGGGATGTTCAAAGAGTAGCATGTCATGCTTGCTCACAACTAATCCAACAAACATCTGAGATAAGCCCAGTTTGTTTAGTTTCCTTCTTTGAGGGGTTAGAGCAGGTCACATACATGAAAAGTAGAACAGAAAAACAGAAATAATCATTAATGTGACCTGCGCAGAAACTTCAGTTACATAATTAAATAAAGAACCAAATCTTTCAAACTAAACTTCCCTTTTGTAAAGTTTAATTTGAAGCAATATTTTTTTTACCTTCAGAAATGAATGTTTGGCTTTTCATGTTAAATTTTAACTACCTGTAAATCAGAGAGTGAGAAACAAACAAAAAGAGGTGCATATCTGAGGTAAATATCTGAATTGTACTTGTAGTTTGTCAGGTAAATGTTACTTGATGGTGTGTTTGTATCTGTGGGCTTTAATGTCTGTAGCACTCATATCTGTATGTAAGATTTTCTTATGTATCCAACTCTTTTGTATGAGAGCATGTGAGTGTGTTTTTTTCTGTGATTCTCTCTCGATCTCCTCAAATCACACTGAGGACTCTGTTGTTCATCCGAAGTGGAACACGCTTAGAAAAGTGTGGTGAAATTTCTGGTACAAGCCCATCTTTTTAAAATATCCTCTCATAACCTCAAGGAACACACTGTGCCATAGACCTCAGATTAGGGTTTTGTGAAATCACATGTAGTAACTGTCAGTGTCCCACAGATGGAAAGCACCAGACACAAAAGTTACTGTAAAGCCCTGTTTTCACCGGAGGGTACAGTTTGGTTCGTCTCGGTACAGCTTGCTTTCTGTGGTGTTTCCATAGCCTAAAACCGGGACAGGACCCCTTACAAGGGAACCGTACCATCTTACTTTTTGGGACCCTTCTGCTGGGGTGCCAAGCATACCGATCCGACCCCAGAAGGTGGAGCTAGAAACACTGCAGGCTGTTGATTGGTTGAAGGAGACATCACCTCCCGTGCAACAGCGGAACAACACATAACCCCGCCATGTTTAGATTTTTTTTTATTCTTTGTAAAGATAACTCTTGTGGCACACAGCTTTCAAACAAAGCTTGGTTGCACTTTGTAACAAAAAGCCACATGCAGATCACAAAAAAGAAGAATTGCTAGATGCCTTCCATTGTTGCTCTTTGTTTACTGTGTTGTGTTTTCTTCTTCATTGTATTTAATAGCCGGGTACATGGTGTTGCGCTGCTATGACGTCATGCTATCGGGATCCGGCTTATATGCCGCCTACCAAGTCGGGTTTGGTTGGCTGTGGAAACGCAAACAGGATCAGACTTTACCAATCCGGTCTGAGCCGAACTGTGCCGATCCATACCGGACCACTTGGTGGAAATGGGGCTTATGTTTATCAGCATTTCCATCAAACTGAGTGACCGGAATAAATCCCCCCTATCCCCCCTGACATTGAGCGAGAGGCAGGGTACACCCTGAACATGTTGCCAGCCAATCACAGGGCCACATAGAGAGACAGACAACCATTCTCTCATACCTAAAGGCGATTTGGAGTTTGTTCTGTGGGATGAAGTGTTAGTTTTGACAACTTTTTTTTAAATTTAGTTTTAGCCTTTTACCTAAAATGTGTTTGTATATATAAGCTTTAGTCATAATTTAGTCATCTTCGTTGTTTTAATTTTCATCTACTTTTAGTTGATGAACTTTCACAACATTTTAGTTGATTAAATCTAATGTAAATTTAGTCGACTAAAATCTGAAGCATCAAGTGTAAGGTATTTCTTATGTTTCCTTCTATTTCTGAAGTCATGTTCTACACTTGGCTAAAACAAAACATCCATTAACCCTTAACTGAATGCTAGTAAAGTCTGAATGTATAAATTAACAGAAACAAATGTAACTCTTGTGTGAAATGCAGTCACCTTTATTTAGGCTACCTGGCAGAGCATCTCAGTTACATTACCAGAGTTGATATCAAACAGTGAACCTGCTCTACATGAATACACCAATTAAAAAAGAGAGTAGCTCTGATTGGATCACTCCCCAACTTACCCCACCACCATGAAGCTAAGGCAGCTGTGATCGGATGTCCCTTTAACTCATCCAACCTTTCCACACAACCAAAGTAGCTGTGTTTGGAATGATTCCTTACTTGTCCCTACTTTCTACATGGCAAAATTAGGTCTGATGGGCTTAAGTCTCGGTCAAACATTTTAGTCTAGTTTCTATTTATTGAGGAAAATGACAGTTAATGTTAAAAATAACACTGGTGGGGGGAAGCTGGAGGTCCCCGGAGAGAACCCATACATGCACAGGAGCAAACTCCACATAGAAAGGCCCTGTGTGGCCTGGAGATCAAACTGGCAACCTTCTAGCTGTAAGGCACGTGCACTACCTGCTGCACCACCATGCTGCCCTCTGTGTTACATAACTGGGTTCAATTTTAGAGACAAGATACACAATAATCTCAGCCAGTTAGGTAAAAAGTCTTTGGGCATTCAGTGGTAAAAGCCAAGGTTGTGCTTTCTACTTTACAGTCTACAAGTAAAACCTCTTACATGTTGGTGCTGTGTGGACATTTACCTCGAAGAGCCTCAGACACTTGGCCAATGCTCCGACCTCCTCCTTCAGGGAGAAGATGCAGGAGATCACCTCTGACTTCCCTTCTGTCTCTTCCTCCAGATACATGGAGCCTCTTCTCTTCTGCAAATATAGACAGTATTTAAGACACAGCGTGTGGAGCTGAAGATTCATCAGCTTCATGCATTCTCTTTTTACAGCAGCAGTGCTACTGTAACTGCACTGAAAGAGAAGAAGAGGCAATAAAAACAGTCATCTCATAGCTTTACCTGATCTCCTTATGATCCTCGTGATGAATTATGATTTGTGCCTCAAATCTGGCGTTTTGAGACTTTAGGGCCAACAGGATGTGTAAATCTCAGATATTTTAATCACTTAGTTGATGTTTGATTTAGGTTTGGACTGCATTTTGTGTGTCTGTGCTTAAGCGAAGCCATGTGTTTGAAAACATGCATAAAATCTGGAGTGAGAGCCATGACTCGCTGCACTCAAGGCGTCTGATCTTAGCGCTAAGAGCCCTCACACCTTTAACCTTTCATTGCAGGCCTCTGCAGCCGTACTGCTGGTGTGACCACATGCTCCACACATGAGAGGATTTACAACAATCCAGAATAAAGAACAAAACAGCCAAAATATCCTCTGCATGTGCACCAATGGAGCATGAAATGTTCTGATGTAGTCTGAGTGGTTATTTATTCATTTTGAGTATTCATCCAAACTTCCACTTGGGAAAAAACACAGGATACATTTCTATATTCAACCTTTTTGATAATGACTGTTTTGACTGCAGGCATCATTTAATCAAAAACATGGGGCTGTATTAGTCATTGATAAATTAAGTTAGCTGTAGAATATCTGAAAACATGCTCAGGTGAACAAATTGTTATCGTCACATCTACTTTTAGTGTCTTCAGATAGCTTCTTTTGTTAAATTGATAGCCTTAAAGCTAAAAATATCATTCATCTATGTCCAATGAAACAAACAAGTAGGCAATAACCTAAATCAAGAAGCTGAAGTGGGCAATAATGAAGCACAGAGATGTTCTAAATGTCTTTGAATGATCAAATGCATATCAAACACAGTAGTTGCAGCCCAAATTCCTGAAAACATATGGCCATATGGTCCTAGTAATACATTCCAGGTGTATTATGAGAGCATATAGCGAATCATTTTGTAGAGTCTTACTGGTGTTTTGGAATTCTGGGCAGTAAAATAGTATTAACACTAACACCCCAATTATTTGCCATGATCTGGATTTTTACGTCTTCGTCACAACCAGTTTAAACAGATGTTATGCTCAAAGATGGCTGGACTGATGTGACAGTGATTTCTCAGTTCAAATCTTTTCAGAATTAAAGGCAAAAACAACACATATTCTCCTACTAAATGACACTGCAACCATCTGTGTGTAGTGGCACATAAGTTACTTTACAGCAATGCGGTAAATGTGTATTCCCTCCTGTCTTGCAAATTTAAAGCCATAGTCCAACATTTTTTTTGTTTTCCTGTCTTGCCTCACTCCTTAGTCCATGACAGGCAAATAGTAGTGAGGCTCACGGGTAAAGCCGGTGACAGGATTTTGTGAGCCATTAGGAAACACTGCAGCCCAGTGGGGCCACTGGCTGTAGCAGGTGAAGTTCTGTAATACCCCTTTTCCACCAAGCTGGTTCCAGGGCTGGTTCGGAGCTAGAGCCAGACTTAGCACCAGTTCTTTGGTTTTCCACAGACTAAGCACCGGTTGCTGGCTCTCAAAACCGGTGCTTGGCAAGCACCAACTCTTTGCTGGGCCAGAAGAAAGAACCAGGTTACGTCCGGGGCTACGCGCTTACGTCGGGGGCTACGCGCTTACGTCAGGGGGTGGGGGCGGGATTAGCAGAGTAAAAACACGGAAGAGAGCCATTTTTAAAAAGACGGGGTTGGAGTAAGCGAAAAACAGATTGAAAAGAACATATATATATACATATATATAAAGAATATATAAAGAAAGAATATAGGGACCAGAAGACCGAGCTGGGCCGTAGTGGCAATGGTCGGCCACGTTTTAACAGCCCGCATTACAAAATGCTCGATGCTGTTCTCGGGGACCGACCGGTGTGCAGCGCTACCGGGACATTGAATTCGGCCACAGCCATGCTGGAGTCTATGCAGGAGGACACAACCCTGGACCAAACCTCCACGGAGCCTGGTAAGTTTATTGTTTTGTTTATTGTTGTTCGCTAGTTGTTATGGGAAACTGGCGTGACGTATACGGACGTATGTCTGGCGTTTGTGGAAAAGCAAACGGTTCTTAACCGGTTCGCACTTGAACCAATTGTGAACCGGCTCTAGCACCAGCACGAGCACCAGCCCTGGAACCAGCTTGGTGGAAAAGGGGTATAAATGATAAACATGTGACTTTTTACCAAATTTTCACAATAGAAGTCATGAATTAAGAGAGACAACTAGCAGCCCCAACACTAGTAAAGGCATACGGAAACTTATTAAAGCACCTGTCTTTGATTTTGGGGGAGATTGAGGTTATAGAGCTTTAAAAGAAAACTTTTAAAAAAATCTAAAAATAAATAAATAAATACGTGATCCTGTTTAATCTCATCCCATTACAAGGTAATACTGTTATTGCAATAAGCATAAAAACAACATATATATAACAATAATATATATAGATATATATATATTAGTCATTGTTCTTATCACCCAGCCCTAGTACACTGGCTACATTTTCAAAAATTTTAGTTGTTTTGTTGGTCCTAAAATGTCAACAAAACAAAATGTAACATTGGCATTTCGTACAGTCTTTGATAATCTCTAAGACCAATGGCCTAAATGCATATTTATATTATAATATTCCATTGTGACTGAAGAAGTGATCTGGAATGCTTCAACAGGTTGCAGTTATCACTTCACTCAAAAAATGTATCACATACAGCTGTAGATGTTCAAATACCAGTTATTTCAGGTTACATATGGCCATTTTAGTTTATACCTTGGTTTTTATTTGTTTTTGAAAGCCTAGTAATATATTCCAGATGTTTGATGGCAGCGGATATTATCTGTTTATTTTTTGTGGTTATTGTTTTTTTATACAGCTTTTATTAAATCAGCAACAACATTAACAGACATTTAACTTGGTCTAATATTTTGACTGCAAAATGTCTGAATAAAACTATTGAATCTTTTCACAATTTCCAACAACCAATTTAAATGTCTTTGGGTTGTTTGTCTATTTACAAAATTAATTACAACTTAATTTAAGTCAGCTTTCTCTCTAGACAAAGACAGGTGTAAAAACCTTTATTAGAGATTCTAAGTTTATGAGACAGGAGCTGTTCTGCAAGAGACTGCAGTAGCAGGAGCCAAAACACCTGAAAACATACATATCAGTTGTAAGCTTCATGCTTTTGCAAGGCCTAAGAATATATCCCTGGTGTATTATTGTGCGATGTATGACTCTTTCTCATACAATCACAAAACCAGAGGCTTTTATTGGTGCAACAATCATTTTAAAGAGTAATTAAATTCTACATTTTGGCTGTAAAATGTCAGAAGGGAAGTAGTCTGCATAGTTTTATATGCAAACTGTTATTTCCCCAAATAATTCTGGTATCTTAACATTAATATTTACATGTAATTATTAGCACAAAACACCAATATATTTGATTAAGGACAAATTTGATGAGCTGAAACTTGTTTAAAAATGTCACACTAGCTTGAGGGTTTATCAAGTACAGCAGTAGCAAGTGAAATACCTGAAAACATATGGGTAGACCAGGCAATACCTTGATGTTGAGGCCCAGTTATGTATTCCAGGTGTATAATGAGAGCACATATGGTCATTTTTCTGCCCAAACAGCAGCTGTTTTATCCCCCCCTCTCATTCACAACTAAACCCTGCTTTGTCTTCTGGGCACCACCTGGAACATTCTAGCTATGCCTGCCTCCATGATTGTTTTTGCTGAATCCAAAATACAACATTTAGAAATAGCAGATGACATTTTATGTGCTGTATGCTGCACTTTCTGCATGGAATTGACACATAGTGATGCAACAGCAAAGAAAAACTGATAAAACATTGATTAACAAGTATCATTAGGTTTTAAAACTTTACAGTGTAGCATTTAAAGTGTCATAATTCAGATTTACCCTCGGGCCATGCTCCTCTGGCTCTGTCCCGGGCGGATAGGTTCCATTGACCTTCTTGTAAGCAGCGTCCATCCTCAGTCCTCAGGTGAAGAAACTTGTGTGTAGGATTGATGCTGAGTTCTGGTAGACTTTGTGTGAACAGCTCCTGTCTATTAAACCCCGTCCGTTTGAACAGCAGACCACGTGATACCACACCCCCTCTGCATCGGTGTGTCACGGGAACGGTTGTTGTGAAACAGGACTACAATGGCACATCTGGATCTTGTTGTCCACCGCTGGATGAGAAGTCCTCTGGGATCTTTTCCTGTGTTGGAGCCGCTGTAAAGATGCCAGTCCATGTCTGTGAAGTCTGACTGATAAGACAACGGGTAGTAATTACCTTAAAGTGATTCAAGCGCACTTATATTTGTCTTATCGTTTTGCTACCGTAATTACTGTTTACTAATGTGATGTTAAAAGCGATTGCATATGAAAACAAAAAATATATAACAAAAAAAAACACAGTTTAGTAATAAACTACCGCAGACCGATCTAAATTGCAATTTAATCATCATAATCACAATTTATAACCGAAATTACAACATGACAGTGCCATAACAAAGCATTAATATTATTCAATGATGATATGCAAAAATATTCCAATATTTTCCTGATACTATTGACCACGTTTCACAAAAAAAGGTTTACAAGTAAAATAAAAATAAATACAGAACGACTTGATTTTCGATTTAACCCTTTCATGCATGAATTACTAAATCACAAAGGAATACTTTTTTCAATGCATTTTTTACTTCCAACAAGTTAAAAATCAAGGTAATTTTTTTCGGTGTTATATTTTGAAGTAGTTTTACATCCGTTCACTTCACCATGCTTCAGCATAGTAATTTCATGGAACTTAATAAAGATCCACAAACAGGTCTTTTATTTGGAGTACATAAAAAAAGCAAAATCTGAAGTTTTATTGCTGTTTAATCAAAATATTCACTTGTGAATTACACCAAAATTACAACAACAAAAAAATCTGTGAAATCTAAATACCAAATTTGCCCTTTGTTGGCTGTTTTTGATTTTGGCTGCAATATCTGTATGGTAAAATAAAAAAAGTGCAATGATATGAAACTTGAGACAAGGATTTGGGAGTTCGCTAACTAATAGTTGGACATTTTGCTGCAGTATAAAGGGTATAAAATTAATTCCTAACATCTGTCTACTGTAGTGGACACCATGCATGAAAGGGTTAATGCCAGCGAAAATTTCACTGAGCTAAAATGAGCATGCTATATGTAGCATGCTCATTTTAGCTCAGTGATTAGGCTAATATTAGCCTAATTAGGTCCACACATGACACATTTGTTTTAGCCAAATAAAGTGAAAAATAGATTCATTTTTTAACAAGTAATGGTTAAAATGAGCTCTTGTCAGCCTGCTTACACAAACTATAAAAGCTACATAGCCAAGTCCTAAATTTAATCTAATATTTTTTTTACTTGTTAACAGTCGACTGTGATGCATTTAAATACACAAATTCAGAGATGTGTGATAACTGGGACCGGTTATTGTTGTTAAAATAACATTAAATAATAAATATGGACAGTAAATTCGTCTAATTAATCGTATGTTGAGGTAAAAGATAGTTTTTAAAGCAGAAATTAACATTTGAAAAGCTACTGTTTGTCAGCTTTCCTTTACGGCCCGCACTTTAACACAGTAGCATTCTAGCTACAGTATATTCTTTCAAAATGTTTTTTTTTTTTCTAAATTTTGATTACTTACTGGTTAGAAGTGGTAAAGGGATGTTAGTTCTTCCATACAGGTGGGGTTGTCCATATTCTGTCTTAACACCTATGCTACTTTTGAGTTTAATACACAAATAGGCGCGCTAATGGCTACACTAGCTTTCCAGTTAGCAAGGTGACTCAGCTAAAATTACTCTCCAGCTTAATTTTGCAATGCTAAAAAGACCACAGTACATCATCCCAAATGCTCTACGTCCATGCTCAATTGAGCCAAATGTAGATAGAAAATACATCAAATTCCTCTAATGGTTAAAAATATCCCTTGTCTTTCACAAAGCAATAAAAGCTAAATAGTAGCACAACAATGAGCAAATGCTTCATTTCTACTGTACTATTTTGTATTCTTTACATAAACTGTCTGTAGTATGAAACCATGTCTTTAAATAACAAATATGTAAATTAGGAGGTTTCAAATAATATAAAGTGATAAATATGTACAGTACATTCCTCTGCTTAGCTGTATTTTCAGGTAAATGCTAGTGTTGTAGCCATTGTGAAGCTTTGAAAAACTACTGAAAACATGCTAACATTTTACAGTCCGCACTTAAACACAATAGCTTTTGAACTAAGTTTTTCCTTATTTTATTCTGAAATTGAGATTATGGACTGGTTAAAAGTGGTAAAATAATGATAGAGGAGTTTATAATATATACTTTTTTTTTTTTACTTTGATGCAAAAAGTCGTGCTAATGGCTACAATAGCCAAGTTGATAACAGGCTAACCAGTTGGAAGGCAGCGTTGACACAATTGGACATGGAAATCTTGAGATCTCGACATAAGTAAGTCGTTATCACGGGATAACGACATAAATAAGTCGAGATCTTGAGAAAACAAGCTTCGTTATCCCGAGATAACGACATAAATAACTCGAGATCTCGAGAAAACGACTGAAATTAAGTCGTTATCACGAGACAACGGTGCTAAAAAAACGTGAAAAAACCATGGCCTTTTAGGGCTTCCGTATGTAAGGATACTGAATTCAAGAACTATTCTGCATTTAAAACTGGACAAGTTTTTACCTTTAATGTTGAAATTATTATTATTTTTTGCTGTATAAGCACACTGTGCTATCATGACTTAGTTTTAGAGACTAAAACAATTATGCCAACACTCTACAGTATACCAGTATGCTGTAATGAAGTTAAGTCGACTGAGTCCTTCCCCAAGACTTTTGGTAATATAACAGATTTTTATAACCTAATCTGCATTTAAAACTAACTTCTTGTGACTCTTTGCAATAAATGTTGCTCAAAAAACAGAACATGGATGGACAAAAACCCAGAAAGTACCCTTTATTCAGCCTGAGATATCAAGATTAGATTTTAGAGGCTAATAATACCACCAAGCCATACTCGTACATGTGTCATAACCGAGCTAAATGTCTGTGTAACATTATTTAACCCTTTCATGCATGAATTATTCACTCACAAAGGAATACTTTTGTTTTTATTTTCAAACAAGTTCCAAATTATGCTCCTTTTTTTCAGTGTTATATTTTCAGGGAGTTATGCATCTGTCCACGTCACCGTGCATCAGTGGTATGAATAGTAAGTTAGTGGGCCTGAGTATAGATCCACAACACAAACATTATTAGGGGTAATAAAAGTAAAAGAAAAGTCTGAAGTATATGTATTTTTGATGTTAAATCAAACTATTCACTTGCGAATTGCAACAAAATTTAAAATAAAAAAATACAAAATTATGTGAAATCTGAATACAGGTGTACTGCCAAATTTGCCCTTCGTTGATTGTTTTGGATTTCTGATGCAATATCTCAATATGGTAAAAAAAAGTGCAAAGTTAATATTTTTATGAAATTCAAGACAAGTGTTTGGGACTTCACCACCTGATATTTTGGCATTGTACTGCAACCTAAAGAGTATAAAATGTATTTGAAAAATCTGTCTACTGTAGTGGACATCATGCATGAAAGGGTTAATTGGTGAAAAAAAAATTACATGAATGTTTGTGTGCTTATATCACAAACACTTGTCTTCTGACTTAAATGCTTCAGTTTCCCTAGTTGTAATGCAAATACATGCTGATATTAGCATGCTAGTTGATAGACAGTGTTGAAAATGTTAGCACATCTTTTCTTGTAACTTAAAATATGTGATATTGGAAGTGTTCTGATTAATGTATTAAAGTTTGCATTTCAGTTCTATAAATATCACATTAAAGTGGGAAAAAGCATAATTACTTGATCTGTCTGAGGAAATATTCCCCCATTGCAAGATTTACTCCATGCCTATAAACTTAAATGAAACTAATTAAAGACAGAATGTTTTAAAAGTACATCAATGTTTGGGGGAGCCTTCATCCTCTCCAACTGATGTGTTGCATTAACACAAAAGTCTAGTTTGGCAAGCTTCTCTTATAGAAGTGTTGTTTGTGTTGCATTTATTATTGATGTTAAACTTAAAGCTTTTCAATTTTTCGTTTGACTACCAGGGAAAGCCCAGACGGCCATCACAGAGGAGGTTGACTTGATGCATTTGATGTTAAATTGGCTGAAAAACTACATCAGTCTGTGCTCTTGAGAAATAAATCAGCTCTTCTTTGTTTACAGGTAAGTCATCTCATTTTTTAAGAGATTATTAAAGGCGTGTGTTGAGCTGAGATGCTTTAGTTGAGGCTTATTGCTGCCCATATAAAAAAAAACAAACCTGAGCTATATTCAGGTGAATTTGGTTGCAAGCGTACATCATGCATTTCCACCCCTTACAAGCACTCTGTGATATAAGTTAGTCTGTTGACCGTGACAAAAGGAAAGAGCAACAACAATCTGAACTTGTCAAACCTAATGAAAAACTCTTGGTGACAAAAATAATAAAGAGTAAGACTGAGTTCATTTTTTTACACACTTTTACTTAACATGCATTGCTGTGGTATAAATGGATCTGAAAATGTTAATGACACAGGATGTCTGCAAATTCTCTTATATAGAAAACAATTCAGGTTTCAGTAATGAAAAATAATACAGAAAAATGCATACAAACCTGTACTAGTCTTGGTCAGATCTGCTCCAAGTATCACACCTGACACAGAGGAGCCCACAGGTGCCACATGAGGGCAGTGTGGGCTAGGTAATGCTTAGGGAATGCAGTCATTCAGCAGATTGTAGAGAAGTTAGGCAAACATCCAGTAACCTCAACTTAATCACCATAAGTGGTTAAACTCTGCATTCTAAATAATCTAATACATTGTCATTTTTGGTTTAATGCTGTTAGCTTTTATCCAAACATTTGTAAAGTTAACACATTTATCAGTTTAAAGGTTAAAGGACTTTACATTTTAATACTGGCCACTGTACTTATCATGTTAATGTATAAATAATGTTAATGTAAAAGTCCAGGAGCACATAATTCTTCTGTATGCTGAACCCATATTCACCCCCCTTTTATTCTGCCTACATAAATCAACCAACTATGGGGGTAAAATGCTTAAAGTATGAATCTCATTTGACTCTTAAATAATACCAATAAACAATTAGAAATAATGGAACCCGTTTGATTTAATAAAAAAAAAAAAAAAAGATGGATTAGCCATATAGTGCTTGTTTGTATTTTTTAAAGTGAGATTGAGGACATCATGCTATCTTTTCAAAATGCGCACTTCTTCAAGGATAAAATCTTCCAAACAACAGACAAAGATGGTAATGAACTAAATCAGAACAAAGCAGACAGCTGCATGTATTCCCCAAATATTATTTCGCTCTGCTTGACATGACATGAAAAACACGGGGGGTGTAGAAAATTATTTCTCATGTCTATGCATCGTGATGTGGACAATGATGATTCTGCATGAATGTAGAGAAAGCATACATTTAGTGTCTGTATGAAAAGTTGCTTTTATCCAGTAATTTATTCATTTTCTTTACTGCTTATCCATTTCACGGTCACATGGGGTTGCAGCATATCCCAGCTGTCATTGGATGAGAGTCGGGGTACACCCTGAGCTGGTCGCCAGTCAGTTGCAGGGCCACGTAGAGAGACAGACCATTCACACTCATACCTATGGGCATGTTAGAGTCACCGAGCACTTTATTGGGCATGTTTTTGTTCTGTGGGAGGAAGCTGTAGTGCCCGGAGAGAACCAAAGCATGCTTGGGAAGAACGCGCAAATTTCACACAGAAAGGCCCTGCCTGACCCAGGGATCGAACCGTTGACCTTAGTGCTGTGGGGCACAGGCACTACCTTCTGCGCCTCCGTGCCACCTGATTTTATCCAGTATAAGTATATTAACATATTGATAATGTTAAAATTTAAGGAGTCTGATCAAGGAAGTATCACACTGTAGTATAAAAACTAAATATGTCCCAGCTTGATACTTTAAAAATATTATTTACTGTTGTAAATACTCCGTGTGCTTAGATCAAGTCGTTAGTCTTTTTTTTCATATTCAAGAGGTTTCCTCCATAGATATTTGCTCGAGGCTACTTCTAGACTGCTGTATTGTTTTGTTTTTTTTACTTTAGGTGGAGGTAACTCTTAAAATGTATTTACTTGGCAGGGCTCTCAAGTGCGACCAAAATTTGTAAGAGTGCGCCTAACATTATTTGTTGGTCGCACCGGTGCACCCTCCCTAAAACAAGTCCCTCATCTCCCTCTCTCAAATCTAAAGTTTAGAAGTTGAGAGAGCACATCTCGATATACTTACAAACGTAATATAGCCTATTAATGTTGACAAAAGTGACGGCGGTGGCGGAAAATCTGCCTAAAACTGACAAAACACATCGCCTCCTTCTCCTCCTCTGTCTCCATTTTACAGCAGCCCCAGCACACACGCGCACGCACGCATGCACGTGCGTACGCACACACGCACACACAGCCCTCAGTAATCATCCAATCAGCTGTCAGTATGTAAATGAGCCCAGACTCTGTGGTGTCAGGTTACAGCAGGGATTGATAAAGCTGAAGACGGAGCGGACCTCTGCCGAATACGTATAAGAGACTGTAAGATAATTCATAATTAAATACAATTACAAGTAAAACAAAGTGAAGTTTCATATAACATCTATATTTGTTCAGTTCTTTCTCCTGTTAAGGGGAAAGTTACTTTGTCACACAGGCACAGAGGTGAGTCCTCATACTCACTGAGGACGAATGACTTGACACTGACAGCCCCCGACTGAACATTAAGCTGGGCTGTAAAAAAAAAAAAAAAAGCTGAAACAAGAGAAAAAAATAAAGATAAAAAGTAATAAATGCTCTGCCCTTTAAGTCGTTTTCATAAATTAGTTTGAGAATTGTTTTTTATTATTTACCTTAGTTTCAGTTTTGTAAATATTGACTGTAGTGTGTGAAGTCTTATTCTATAGGTTCAAATTTATTGGAGAGTAAGTCCATCCAGTTAAATGTTATGTTGTTGGTTGTTAAAATATGAATATTTATTTCATTTTCAGCTCAGTATAGCACATTAGCTCTTAATATTTTGAAATATTTTATGTAACTTGAGATGTTTGAAATATTAGATTTCAGTTCAGTAAAGCACTTCAAGCACTTTTATTTGGAGATGTTTTATTCTGCTTAATGTTTTAGCTTGAATTTGTAAATTTTATTCAGTGAAAACTTTAAACGCTCTGTTTTTCTCCAAATGTATATTTTTGCTTCAAATAAAGACAAGCATCTTATTCTTGTTTAAAAAGCATTTACGTGATATTAAAGTTATGGACGGTGATAAAATGGTGACCCTATGGCGTTAAAGGCGACACTGAAAAATTTGGGTGCACCTAATTTTTGTGCTGGTGCACCTTAAAAATTTTTTTAGGTTCCCCATTGCAACCAACTCAAAAAGTTAGTCGAGAGCCCTGCTTGGATAATTATAAAAAGACATTGTTACCTTCCAAGGAGGATAATTTTTTGCCTGCGTTTGGCTGTTTGTTATCAAGATAATGCAAAACTACCAAACAGATTTTGCTAAAATTTTAAGATTGTTCAAGTTAAAAATGATCAGATTTTGCTGGTGTTCTGGAGATAATTGCCATTCGTAACTGATCATTTTTGCTCAAATATAATCTGATGATTATATCAATAGGGTCAAGGAATCATGTTATGTTGGAAACTTTATCATGGAACTATTGATTAAAGATGTAACAGCAATATGTTGAGAAACCATGTTGGAGCTTAGTTCTCTCCCAGTCCTGTCTAGTCTTATGACATTAAAGACATACAATTAGCATAAATAAGACAATGACATATATTGAACATGGTAGAACTTTAAGATTAACAGGAATAATATTAAACAAAGAAATACACATAAACTCAATCTTAAAAACAGAAGACATATAATGAGAATAAAAGCTGAACTTTTGAGAAGACAGTAGTAAAGAAAATGTTTTAAGATCTGTTTTGAAAGTTTTAACAAAAAGGATTTCATATTCGCTTAAACAGGTTCATACTGTCTTCTTAGTTTTACTGTTTAAAAGGGTTCTTTTTGAAAGACAGAGAGGTTTGTTGACCTGCTTGACTAGTTTCAACCCTCTTCCGGGGTCTTCGTCAGAAGCGTCACGTGATGGTGAAGTGACGTGTCATGGCTGCTTCTATGGATTTACCAGTCAACAGGGAAGCTTGCGCCCCCTACTGACTGGCGCCTTCTCCAGGACCGCATCCCAGGTGTGGGATAGGGTGTACGCTCCATCGTCCCGGTTCATAGATGTTGGTGCACGCTTCCTTATCTCGATGGCTTCTCTGATCCAGCGATGGAATTTGTTACTTTCGGCACGGATGACCCTGGCATTGTCCCAGTCCATGATGTGGTTTTCTCTTTTGCAGTGGTCTGATATGGCTGATTTAAGATTTTCCTGGAGTGCTTGTTCTTTTATTGTTCTTGTTTGTCTGTTGGCTGTCTCCTTCTCACACTCCTTTTGATGCTCCTTCTTTCGTGTACTGAATGGTCTCCCTGTCTCCCCCACATATGTTTTATTGCATGATAGGCATGGGATTTCGTATATGACGTCACATTTTTTGTCCTGGTGAATGGTCACTTCACCATCACGTGATGCTTCTGACGAAGACCCCGGAAGAGGGTTGAAACTAGTCAAGCAGGTAAACAAACCTCTCTGTCTTTCAAAAAGAACCCTTAAACGGATTTCATATTCGTCTGGCTGCTTATGTAGAAGATAATTAAAAGATCAAGATTAATACTTATTGTGACGCATCGTGATATCAAATTGAATGGAATCGTTGACTGAACAATCAAAGACTGAATTGAATCTTGAGACCAGTAAAGAGTCACAGCCTTAACAACTCAAACAAAGGCACTGCACGTGTATAACATGTCATTGAAGAAAGTTGCAATATAACTTTTCTTCCCAACGATAGAAAAACAGGAATAATGAGATGTAAAGAAAGAAATTTGGTCTGATAAAGTAATCAAAGAAAGTAAAAAAGGAGATAAATAGCAGCACTTGGTGGAACAAAAAAGTAGATGAAATACACTTTGTCTACTTAGTCTTTTAACTTTGATATGAAGATGTGTGAAAGTTTCCGTAATGGCATTTGCTGCTGCTTCAAGTTGGATCATACATTTCCAGCAGCATAAATGATCCATAGAAACATCATATTTTTCCAGTAGACTCATAATAAGCCTCTGTGTGCATGGTCCTGTCTATAGTGGTTAATAATCTGCAGATGGGACATGATGTTGCATAAAACTCCCATAGTTCTTCAGTGTCCTCTCCATATTGTCCTGCGGATGAAGAGCTCCCTACTGTGTCATTTACTGTCATTAATGGTGATGGAGACAATTACTCATTTATCAGGAGAAGTGGTGCAGTGTGCTCCTCCTCCATCGCGCCTCAGTCTTATTCACACACTGAGGATCTATTCTCACACCAGTGATTAGCCAGATGTGGGCAAGTTTCTTCGGCTTTAAGAGGAATGAGCTCCTTCACACGCTACAGATGTTTTTAAATCATTTTCTTCCATGATTATATAACTCAGTTTTTTTGTAATTACTGAAGAAGAAAGTGGGCGAGAACACCAACCTCAGCCACAGAATTGCCGTGCAGAGGGAGAAGCAGGGGTTCTTAGAAATGATAATCTGTTATAGAGTTGTGACCTTCCTAATTGTTCTTTCATGAGATGTCGTTGATTAATGGACTATAGTTGACAGACATCCTGTGAATGTTGTCCACATGTGGACTGTCCGCAGGGGTGCTGAAGAATCTACTCCACAGCCTCCCAGCAGCATTGTGGAGGCTCTTTTCTGAGAGTTGGAGAGCAAGAGAGAGGGAGGGGGGGTGCAGCAGAGAAAAGAGAAAGAAACTTTGAGGCTTTTGGAAGTGCTGTTTGTAAAGGCACAGTGAATGAGTGCGGAGGCCGTGCAGCCAGCCACATGGGCCGTTCTCACTCGGGATAATGGAGGCCTTTCTGTGCTTCTTAACCCCCTTGTTGCATGCTGGGAACGGGCAGCCGTCCGCCCACCGCGCACAACAGACACGCTCAGACACGCTCACCCGCTGGATAATTGAATTTTACACCCAGGATAGTCACCCCGAGTCCTGCAGCTACACGTGGCTCTGACAGGAACTCTCCCAGGATCAGCATCAGGTCCAGGGAAAGAGTCAGAGTCAGACCATGTGTTTCAAGAAGAAGGAAATTATGCTTTCATGAGAGTGACACTTGTTGTTAACATGGCATTAATGTGGCTCTGTGAATGGGGACTTCGACATTCGATTTGCCACTTTGGTCAGGGTTATATGTCTCAGTAAATGTCTTAATCTTTGATTGATTGCTAATACGGATGTGTTGCTGCAAACAGGAAGTGTCCACCATAAGTTCTCGAGAAAATATTCTTTTAATCCTTGCTGCTCTTAATTTACTTTAAAAGGTTAAGCATACATATTGAACACATACCAGCATCCCACATTCACCTTCAGGACTTGAGGACTTGTTGTCTTCTTGGACCTTCAAAACTCTGTTTGAAAGAGTTTGAGCCTTACCATGTCCTCTCTGTTTAACTCCAGAAGAGCAGGTGTTTTGGCAAAGACAGGTAAAGGTATTTTAGAAACCAAACACTGATTGAAGCCTTGGTCTATGATGCCAAGGCCTAAAATAACATTTAGGTGTATACCAAGGAAAATATTGTAAGATACTCATTAGACTAAGATATTAAATGCACTTAAAAAGATTGCAATAAGCAAAAAGAATGAAGCACAAACTTGGCGGGCAAGAAGTACTACCTCTTTCTTTGCACTTTGGAGAAAACTCAGTTGCCAACTATGTGTTTGAACTGGGTTATTATCTTTTTATTAAAAGTCAGTTGGATGCACTACCTGTTAAAGACAAGCCAGATACATGTATCTGATAGAAATCCCATAAAAGAGCAAATAGTAGATACATGCTGTCAGGTGCTCCACCGTTCCTGTGAGTTACAGAGGCAGCAAAGCCACAAAAACTTCTCCAAATCCCAACCTAATTTTTTTGTTTTAACTTGATCAGTGGTACTTTTTTTGCTAAGATTATAGCCCCAAAATGCTGACTGAAAGTGACAGCTTGATGATCCCAACATATGATATATGGTAAATAACATGAACAGTATGATGTTAGCTTTGCACTCATTTGTTCTGTTCCTTACCCCCCAAACTACAGGCTTACTGATCCATACACATTAAAAGGACACCACAAGGCACATGTATCTGTAGATATTCATCCTGGTAGTGGTGTAAGGGAGAGGATTTTCCAATATATCAGTATAAAACTACCAGAGGTGACTCCCTGGTGAAGACTGTGCCCTTTTTAGTGACACATAGATCCAGGTGCTGCAGAAGAGTTCAAAGGCCCTAAGATGCAGAGTTTTACTTTTATAATCAACATAGTTTTCCCCTGCGCTCCCCCTGCATGAACAGCTCTGGTCACTTCAAAATTTATTTTTATGTTTGCCCTTGAATGCACCGCTTGGTTTTCACCAAACCTGTTGTCATATCATATCGTATCGATATTGAGATATGAAATTTTGTCCATATCATTCAGCCCTAACACAAACTAAGTTTTACACCCATTCGTTCTGTTCCTTACCCCCCAAACTACAGGCTTATTGATCCATACACATTAAAAAGACACCACAAGGCACATGTATCTGTAGATATTCATCCTGGCAGTGGTGTAAGGGAGAGGATTCTCCAATATATCAGTATAAAACTACCAGAGGTGACTCTCTGGTGAGGACTGTGCCCTTTTTCGTGACACACATAGAGAGATCCAGGTGCTGCACAAGAGTAATAAGGCCCTAAAATGCAGAGTTTTACCTGTGCTCGCCATGCATGAACAGCTCTGGAAGACACTTCCGATTTCATTTTTAGGATTGCCCTTGAATGCACTACTTGGTTTTCATTAAACCTGTAGTCATATAACATCGTATCGATATTGAGATAGGAAATTTTGTCCATATCGTTCAGCCCTAACTCAAACCTCCACAAACCTGTTACTTTTTTGCTTGGTGATCCTGACACTGTCAATAAGTAACATTAACAGACCGATGTTAGTTTTACACCCATTCGTTCTGTTCCTTACCCCCCAAACTACAGGCTTATTGATCCATACACATTAAAAAAACATCATAATGCCCATTTATCTGTAGATATTCATCCTTGCAGTGGTGTAAGGGAGAGGATTCTCCAATATATCAGAATAAAACTACCAGAGGTGACTCTCTGGTGAAGACTGTGCCCTTTTTCGAGACACACATAGAGAGATCCAGGTGCTGCACAAGAGTTCAAAGGCCCTAAACTGCAGTTTATATTTATATTTATTTTTTTCTGCATGTTTTATGGGATTTTAAAGTGTATTGTAGGGCTGAACAATATGGACGAATTTTCATACCTTGATATTCATGCCAGATATCTCTATCGATTCGATATTGAAATGACATGGCCAGGGGTTTGGTAAAAACCAAGCAGTGCATTCAAGGGCTATCCTAAAAATGAAATTTGTTGCGACTTCCAGAGCTGTACATGCAGGGCGAGCATGGAGGAAATCTATCTTGTTTATATTGTTGCGTTTTCAGTATTAATATCTTGACTGTTCATATCTCGATATAGATACGATAACGATATACCTTTCAGCCCTAGTGTATTGTTTTGTAAAGATGTAGAATTGAACAGGCTTATGCTGCAGCTCCCCACAGTAGTTGGCAAAAGCTGACACCTTATGCCTTTAGTTTTTGCCCTTATTTGTATTTTAGTTTTTGCCCTTATTTGTGTGTTAAAGGCTTATGTTGGCAGGCATCTGTTTTTACACCTCTGCAGAAAGTACAGTGGGTAACAAAGAGGCATAACATTACGCCCAGCAGGACTGCAGTGAATGTTTCCTCCACATGATAAAGATGGAGATTAGATAGAGCTTGTTAAAAGGGTGGAGGTCTCTAACCGAGGGGGTTGACATGTAAAAAGGATGAGATGGCTGAGAGAGGGGAGGATGTATTGATGAAGTAAGGAGGGAGTGATTCTGACCCCTCCCCTCCTTCCCTCAGGCTGATGATCTCGTCGGCAGGGGGACGAGGGTCACTGCCCTCACCACCTCCATGACCAAACACAAAAGGTGTTTCCTCCCCGCAGCCGTGGTCACTTTCACCTGTCAGTCAGACTCTTTATGTCGTCCTCGCTCTGTTGAAGACGGCCGCAGGTGAACGTCAGACTGTGGCTGCATCGTCTCTTTCAGAAGGGGCCAAGAAAATCCTGAATTTAATGTTGTAAGCCTGTAAAACTCCTTTGCCTTAAGGCAAAATACCCTCTGAGGATCACATATCCTGCTGTTTTTAGTCCTTTTGTAGTTTATTTAGAAGGTTTGATTTTAGATTTTGATTTTGATTTTAGCCTCTGTTGTCCCGCAGCTAAATTTGACAAACTTATGGCAGTGCGTCTTGGGCCTTTCCCATCTGGTTTTGACCACTCAGGTTACACTGGTGGAGATGGTTGTTACTTAAGTTGTAGAAACATCTGTGAATACTTTTTGAATAGGTTATAAAACAGACTGAAATAATACTGATGTCTCTAAATGAGCTACATATGAAAACAAGACCATCAGCATAGGGGTAAATAACTTTCAGAGTATTGACTTTAATTTTAAAGAGAGAGAGTAGATATTGAACAAAATGATGAAACATTGGCTGCCAAAATAGCCATAAAGGACATTTTAAGTTTAAGTGTCATATATTACAGGCCAGTTAAGTTCAGATTAGTAATGGTTTGCACAAGTCAGTAAATAAATACTTAATGACTGCTCTGCTATACGGATGTAAAACAGTAGATGTGCTTTGAGTTGATCAACTTTTAGGAAACTTTGGGGCATAATTACCTTCCCAAGGAAGTTGTAATTACCTTCCCAAGAAATGATGGCCTCAGCAGGACTGAGGCCATCATTTCTGAGAGTTCAACAGACAAGTGTCTTCAGTTCATGGCTTCACTTCCAGGCAGCTGTTGCTCTGCCCATTTTTATATACAGCTCATAGTTCTGCCATTGAAAAACAACTCTCTAAACACCACTTAAGACTGATTTTTCTTTTACTTTTCTTTTGTTATGTACTGTGCAGGTGAGGCCCTACTTAAAGAAACCTGGACTCAGTCCAGTACTGAAGATGCTCACTCTGACCCAAGAATAAAAGAATGTTTAGTCTACTCCTAAATTCTAGGGATGGAAATCTCCATCCCCAGGACGATACGATATGCATCTCGATATGTAGGCTACGGTACGATACACTAACCATTCACATGAAGCATCTACCAATTCAGGATGATACGATTTATCTTCCTACCACGATGCAATCAGGATGCAATCACGATGCAACAACGATGCAAATCTGTGCAAATTCAACTCAACTTTATTGTTCCTTCAAGACCACTTCAGAGTGGAGTAGTCCGGATGTGCTTCTTCTTCTTCTCTGGCATCCTTCCCCGGGTGTTGATGTTCAGTGACTAGTGACGCCTACGTCGCCTAGTGGTGACTGTGAGTAGGTGAATCAGAGTGTGTTGTCGTTCTGCAATAAACAGTCCACTCGTGAGAATTTAACAGCTGAGAGATAATTATGGAAGTGAATTGACTGAAAATTATAATTTTAAATTTAAAAAAATATATATACATAATAACATGACATCGGATTTTACCAATGCAAAGCTTTTACAAGGTGATGCATTGTGGTTTCAGCCGAGTTTCTAATCCGATGCACACCACCCCAACCGATGCAATTTACCACAGACCCTCGCATCGATGCACTGATTGCGCATCGGATAAAATGCCCATCCCTGCTAAATTCTGTTATGTTGATGTGTCACCTTTGACAGTGAAAACACTGTGATGCTGACACTGTGGGTGTATTACATTTCTAGAAGCTCTCGTCTTCTTTTATGAAATGACTTTTTACCTAGTAACCGTGATGAGTTTCTGCAGAGTGACAGTCTCTGTGACTGTCGTGAGAAGTCGAGTGATGCGGCTGGTATTGTGTGACGAGCGGCATGAATGTGGATCAATCACAGAGTTCTCATTAAAGCTCTGTGTTCCACCTCCTACAGTACATACAGGGTGATGAGCGTGTGACGGCTGAGTAAACAAAGGCCTGGAGACAGCTCAAAAGGCAAACAGATGAAGCACAACTGATGTCTGAGTCACACAGACACCAAAACAGTCAGTCAGTGTATTTACGTCAGCGCTGTGACTGGATGGTTTGCTTCTATGAAATATGTTTGTGTTCCTATACTTTGAACAGCTTATATGTTTAAAAGAACAGTTTTGCACCTGAAGACAATTATTGCTGTTTCTTAATGTAGAGAACAAACATTATATGAAATCAGAAAATATCTAACGTAACTGCTAGGGCTGAACAATGAATTGCAAATTAGATTAAATCACAATATGGCTTGGTGCAATTTTCAAATCGCAGACAATGCAATATTTTTAACCCAAAATGTGTTGAACATTTTGGCATTGTGATGTAGTTTCTTGCAATTTCATGCCTATTTTAACCTTTTTTAACCCAGTTTCTACAACTTTATGCCTATCTTTCTCCCATTCATCTTTAATTTTTTGGGTCACTGTCAGACATGTTTGGAATTTAATCCCAATTTTGCTGCTGTAATCAATTTTCCTTAGTCACTTTTGCACCTATTAACTTTTTTTACCCAGTTTTTACAATTTCATACCTATTTTGCTTCTGTTCTCCACTTTTTCTCAACTCTTTTATCCTTTGATTGATTTAATGTCATATTGGTTTTACTATAAAAAGATCTACTGCTTATGTTTGTTTAAGAATACATAAGATGAGGAACATTAAAACAATCGCAGAGTAAATTGCAATTGCAATATTGGGGAAAAATATCTCAATTAGATTATTTTCTCAAATCGTTCAGCCCTAGTAACTGCTGGGTAATGGTGGTCTAATACTTGGGTCATGTGGTCCGGGTGCAAGGCGGACTGTGACTCCTTTCTTGCATGTAATGTCTAATTCACTCCCCAAGATTGTCAACTTGATCCACTGTTATGTCTCTGCAGTAAAAACATTAAAGCCCTAAAATATAGTTTTTGGTAGATAAATAAATCTAGAGGTAATCATTTTTTTCTCTAACCTGTTAATGCAGACATAACATTTGCTAAGTACCAAACATCATAAAAGCTGCTGTTAAAAATGTTTTTGTTCTGTTTCTTTTTACTTTGTAGTGGCATCTGAAGGCCTTTAGGTGTAACTGCACTGTCTAACAATACAAGGCACTCTCCCCTCCTCACCGACTAATAATAGTTGTTGATGTACAGAGGCTGAAGGAGCCGACCAGTTTGATATTTTGAGATTCTTGATAAACTATATTGAATGAGTAAGTGGCGTTATAATTTTGAATGTGCAAGGTTTTGCTTATGTAACATAAGCCGTCCATTGTTTGCTCTGTTTGCTTGATTATGTATAATTTATGTACATTTAACTATTACCATGATGTCTTTAGTCTGTCATCGCAAGTTCTTTTTGTGAGTTAGGTGTAAATTTTTTTCATAACACAGATATACAGCATCATTTTGGTGCTTTGGTGGCTCATTCTGATACGTTTCACCAACAAGCAGGAGGTGGCAGGTTCAAGCTTGGCTCTGGCTGTCTCATATCAATGTGTCCTTGGGCAAGACGCTTAATTCCAAGTTGGTACCTCTGGCATGCGAGTGGGTCTGAAAGGGTGGGAATTGTTTTGTTTACATAGAACCTTCAACGGTCAATGGGTATACCTGCTCTATTAGCCAATTGCTGTGACTGGCTTTCTAAACTTACATAGTACTATCTGCAAGTGTCCTGTAGCTGCAATGAAAGTAAAACTGTTTTCTCTGTTTAAAATTCTATGAGTAGATTGACCATGACATTTCTTTTTTAAGGCAGAAAAAGCATGTATTGCTGCTTTCAGGTCTTGATCCTCTAAATACAACTTAAATATATTTTTGGTCTTCATCCCAGTAACTTAAAAGGCCTTTTTTATGTAACCCTTTCATGCATGGTGTCCACTACAGTAGACAGATATTTGGAATAAATTTATACCGTTTAGGTTGCAGTACCGTGTCCAATAACCAGGTGGTAAATTCCCAAACCCTTGCCTTAACTGTCACAAAAATACTGTCTTTTCACATTTTTAGCATATTGAGATATTCCATCTTAAATCCAAAAAAGCCAAACTCAAGAATAGTTAGATTAATCAGCAATAATAATAATCTTATTTACTCTTAATTAATGTTTGTCAAAGACATTTGTGGATGTTGATGCATGATATCCACTGTGGTGGGCAGATGCATAGCTCCCTCAAAATATAACACTGAAAAAATTAAAATGATTTTAACTTGTTTGAAAGTAAAACAAACATTTTAAGAAGTTATTTAGTAATTCATGCATGAAAGGGTTAACTTTTATTTAATCAGATAAAAACCCATAGAGATCAAGATCTCTTTCACAAGGGTGACCTAACCAAGAGGTCAGCAGCACATGTCATGGTAAAACATATTGGAAGAGACAATTTACAGCAATTTAGAATACATATTATGCACATTATTTATACAGCCGGAAGACTAGTAACACCTCTGATAGTCCCTTTACTTTCTGTCAAAGTAAATGTGCTTTATTATTGTTTATGGATGCACTGAGTACAGAAAATTACATTTGTGTCATGTAAAGTTGGAGGACAGAAGTTTTACAGAAAATCTGGTAAATACACAAATATACAAGTGATTACATCTGTGTTGCTGCTTTTAAGTTTTGAAAAGGTCCAATGCAAGAATAATTTCATTTTCTCAATTATGCCCATTTCTATCTGTTATTGTGGTCTACAGCATGTTCAACAAGTGGCCTTTGAGAAGAAAAGCATCACAGTATATGTGTGACTCCTGCTGTTCCTCTCTTCACCAGCAGAGGGCGACATTCCCCGGGCAGCCACTCCTCCTTCAGCAGCACCTCCTTCAGAGCGCCTCCTCTCTGTCCCCGCTGACGGCCCCTCCCATCAAAGCCATAACCTCTTCTAATCCCCCCCACCCCACGTTGCTGTGGAGACGGCTCAGACGAGCAGGTGATGCATTGACAGGGAGCAGATGGTTCCCTGCGGAGGTAAGCACGGCTGAACAATGCTTCCATATTCATCATAAAGTCTCTCTTACTCTCTCTCTACTTCAGCAGAGTGTACACACATAACTTCAAACATGAATGGATCATGCTTTCACACACACACACAGATTCACACTGACTTATTTGTTCTTTTTTTTTTTGCTGTGTTGTTGATTGACACTGTGAATCCACAGGCTGCTTTGTAAAGTCAGAAAAGTTTGTGCAGTTATGATAGGGTGGGGTGATATGAACCAAAAATCATTTCTTAGCATTTTCTTGCTGAATGGAGACACACTCCATGTTCTGTAATTTCTCAAATATGATACACACTCAATTAAAACACGCATCTTTTTTCATGCTTATTTCCAGGAAAAACACTGCTCAGGTATAACACCCACCCAAGTTTTGCCAACCAAGAATGTTAGCTTCACTCAAGCCAAATTTTCTACCAGCTTCTCTGTTGGCTCCTGCCTCAGCCACTTCAGTCACCTTTCTTTTGAACGCTGCTGGGTAACTTACTCTTTTTGACGACATTTTCGATGGTATTTTACTGTTGTACAGTTATTCTCTCCAGGATGACACCTGCCGACAATCTTATGGTACTTGAAGCAATGACTTCACGTCATATCATATTTCACACATTCCAGCATGCTCTGTGGTAGTGTGCTGACCAATCAGAGCAGAGCTAATAACATGCACACTAAAAACTGTTGGGTTAAAAATAACCCAATTTGGGCTGTTTTATAACCCAACCGCTGGGTCAATATAGCACTAGCCCAGCAGTAGTTAATTTGTCCCAGCAAGATGGGTTGGTCCATTTTAACCCAACAGTTGTCTTATATATTCTACCCAAATTCTGGGTCAAATTAACTGCAAACCTGGGTAAATTCAACCACACATATTTGTCATATACTCTGCCCAAATGCTGGGCCAAATTAATTAAAATTTCTAAGTTGTCTCAACTACATATTTGTTACTTACTGTACCCAAATACTGGGTCTGACACAGGGGCAGTTAAGACCCAGATGCAAGACAGATTTAGCAGTTCACAATAACCAACTTTATTGAGCAGACACAGGAACAGTTGAATAAAGAGCGGTAGGGTTCCCGCGGATCCTTGAAAAGTCTTAAAAGGCAGTGAATTCATTATTCTAAAAATAAGGCCTTAATTGGCATTAAAATGTCTTAAATCCAATTTTCAAAAGTCTTAAAAATTTGAACACATTAGTTAGATTTATGTCAGATTGAACTAAAAAAAAATAAGTAACATTTATCTATTTTTCAAAAATAATTCACAGATTTACTGTCATGGCAACATCATGTAATCACAATAGCAGAACTAACAAAACGGTGATGTGGTTGCACCAGGATCTTTCAGAGCAGACGCATGTCTTGGTTCTACCTACAGTGCCTGGAGAGAGAAAAAAAATGGGGAAAATTCGAAAAAAAATTCGAAGTGGCTTAGGAAAGTTGATAATGGCAGCAAAATTGGGAATTAAATTTGAAATTCAATTTTAAAAACCATGTAAAAATTCCAAAAATGGCTCTGACAGTGGCCAAAAAAAAGTTGAATGGGGGCAAAATAGGCATAAAGTTGTAAAAACGGGTTTAAGAAAAGGTAAAAATGGTCCAACAGTTTGACAAAGTGTGTGAATTGAGGTAAAAAAAAAAGGATGAAATTGCAAAAATTGGGTAAAAATGGTATGAAAGTGGAAAAGGGTCAATAAATAGGTGCAAAATTGGTATGAAACTGCAAAAAAATCCAGAAGTGGCTTAGGAAAATTGATTACGGCAGCAAAATTGGGAATTAAATTTGAAATTCAATTTCAAAAACCATGTAAAATTCCAAAAAAGGTTCTGACAGTGGCCAAAAAAGATGAATGGGGGTAAAATAGGCATATAGTTGTAAAAACAGGGTTAAAAAGAAGGCAAAAAGTGATTTTTTATTTAAAATAAACATTGGGTTAAAATTGCCTCCAACCCAGGTAATTCATGTGGTGTTTTTGTTTGTTTCAATTGTGGTTTGTTGTCGACTTGGTCTTAAATCTTATTTCAAACAGCCTTAAAAAAGTCTGAAAAAGTCTTGAATTTAACTTGGCCTGAGCTGTAGGAACCCTGAGCGGGAATCGAAACCACGATCCTTGGAACACGAGGTGATGACTTGTCAACTTGGCCACCCAGGTGCCACACACTCGAATTGCCACTCAGAGTCTATAAAGTGAAGCAGACTTGGACTCACTTTGACTTTCAGAGCAGGGAACAGTTCAGATTGCCGGAGATCAGGCTGCCACCACTGATTCAGGCTCACAGACGGGTACTTGGAGCCTGGTGCGGTGTGTGGATTCGTGTTGGAGCACGTCTGTCGACATGATGGGGTGATGACGTTCAAAGCACAAACAACCCAGGTGCTGCATCAACCAGTGTATGTTGGGTTGATGGATTTTGAGTCAGCGCCTGAGTTGCACAAAAATAACACAAATACCATACAAATAACCCACAATGGGTAAAACAGTTCATAACCCCGCGGTTAAGTAGATAAAATAACCCAGCTGTTTTTAGTGTGTGATGATGTTTTTGACCAATCAGAGTGCAGCTATTTTGGTCCCCTCGCATACAAGATGGCAGTGCCAGTGTGTTTACATGTGAGCAGTACCGTAACGCAGAGAAATACATGATCATTACACAAAGGTAAACTGATTAAGACCTAAACTATTGGATTAGAAAAGTTTATCAGTCTGTTTCATAAGAATTACAAAAGTTTGGTAATAATGTTTCACAGAGAAAGGGAATATTTTGAGTTTTGTAACAAATGTGTTGAAACCACATGGTTGGCAAGGCAAAATATTTTATGTATTTTGCTTGTGCTCATGTATAAAATAAAAAAATAGACCTTATTTAAGAGCAAAAAAAAAGTGTGTTATTCATAAGAAATTACTGTATATGACCCTTTATCTGTCAAAAAAAGCCCTGATGTTTTTTCTAATTTAATGTCTTTTTTATATGTCTGTCTTCATTTATGTCTTCTCGACTGGACACAGCTGTTTATGGCACAACATTTTGGTATCTTTGTAATGCTTTTTCAATACAGAAATCATTTCTCACACCTAGAGTTCTCTCCGGTGCTTTTCCATTTGTGCTGCTTGCTTGATTAATACCTTTGTTTTCCATTACGGTACAGACGCTGACATTACTTGTTGTCATTTGTGGCTAAGATTGAAACCACTGTTGCATCCTTATAACAATAAAGCAGGTAACGTAAAGACCAGCCCCTGTGTAGTTTTTTTGTCATGAGTTCCAGAGACTGTTGCAGGCAGCAAAACAGTTTCCGTCCTATTCAAGCAGAGGTCATTCAGCATCCCAGAGTTGACAACAGGATGCTTTTTATTTTGGCGTCACTCTGACCACCTGAACGTGACGGGAAAAGCTGTGTCAGGTAGTGGATACAACCCCAAAATAACAGAGAAAAGTCGAGCTCAGTCAAGCTGATGCCACATAGTGAGGCAGCCCTGCTAGGTGATGTGATGTCTTCTAAACACAGCCTATTACTACAGTAAGGTGAATGGATTAGAACAGGCACAGGCCATATTGGAATCACTGAAACCGACAGAGGCCCAAATTGTTGCAGGTTAAAGGAATATTTCACCCAAAGAATGATATGCCTTCATTTTCTACTCACCCTCATGCTGAGCAACACTCTGGAGCACTTTTTTGATGTCTCAAATGTAGCCGGAGGTCCGGGGGGATTTTCGCTGTCTAACAGTCTAATCTAACAGGGGACAATGGCGCCCGTAAGAAAAAGGTCCATAAAAGTCCACAAAAACGTGCCTATTTTCCTTCATACTGCTCGTCTGCTGTAATCCAAGTGTCCTGAGCGGGTAACGTCCATAATTAATTCGAAACGAGGTCATTTAGTACATTTTTCGAGCCTAAACAGTGCTATATCGTACTTCCGCAGTGCACGTCTACGCGCGCTCCCTGCACTACGTAAGCCGCGGCAGACCAATCCAGACGGCTTACGTCTAATTTACTAATTTCACAAAAGGGAAAATATATTTGTCTCTTGTAAGAAGCCGTTGCTCAAAATAAATACATACTCCTCAAAAAATGTTTGGAAAAGTGATTTTGGTCGATTGTTTCTCCTCTTAAATAATTCCAGTTGGTGTTGTATTTCATATCAGTGTAAAGCCTGATTAGTCGCCTTTACAACATGGATCATCTTGTAAGAATCGTGTATTCATGGAATCATCAACACAGCTACACATGTGGGTAGATCACCCCCAAAAAATGTTCCAAAGTCCCCTCTTCCCCAGGAAAAGAGCTCATCATTCCTCAGTAAAGCATGGGTGAGGAACTGGTCTTCTTGGGGTGGTTTCTTCCTGTGCCTCCTACTTTGTGGTCCGTCTCATCAGTCTCATGGAACTTGGTCCTAAGTTAGGAAATGGTACCAGGGTTGATATCAAATAATGCTGCCACCATGTGTACTGGAACACTGGCTTCCAGTTTCAGGTGATTTTGACCCATTTTTTTGGCCCTTCCCACACGATAAGCTGTATTGCTCATTCCAAAAGAGCATGACCCTTACTAATTGTACTCTGTTGTAAATTTACCGTGGGTAGTAACCAACTGACGTAACATTTTCAAAATTTTTTTGAGGAGTAAACATGTATAGTTAAATTAATTTAAAAGCTCAACAGTGAATTAAGCCAGTTTCAGACACTCTTTTATGGAAGATTAAAGTAAATTATAGTGTAATTTTATTAATAATATTATTTCATCCATTTTACTTGGCTCATAAAGAAGTGAGAAGTAAATACTAACATACTTTTGTCTAACTTTTATTTTTATTCTTTTCTGCTGTCATGTGCCCATTGCTGTATCCATGATCGCTATTGTATACCCATCTGGACTTGTGTGAATTATGCCTGAGCTTTGTTCCTAATGATTTTTTTTTTAATTTAAATAAATAAATAAATGATTTTTATTTATATATACCAATGAATAGAGGAAGTTTCATATAAATAAACAATTACAGCTCTGTTTTATGGAAATATTTCTGTTTTTAATGCAGAATTTATTAGGATTTCTTCAGGAGCATGCATTTATTTTTTTTTATTATTTTGAGCTGAGGGACTAGGAGAGATGCTTGTGGCCCCTCTCCTGGCTTAGTGTTGAGTGGCCCTTGCTTCTTGTGCCAACCCCTTCACAAATGTTACTGAAATGTTTTACCCAAATACTCGGAGAGGTATGCTAACCATTTTTGATAATTAAAGGTGCTATGAGGAGAATCTGTTTCCGGCGACATAAAGACTCTGCTACCCATGAGCCCGCGCAGCAACTGTCGTAAAGATGTGACCCAAGCCGAAGCGTGCGTTTGTTTTGATGCTAATGAATGCAGTCTGGACCTTCCTCAGAACTCTGCATTGCTTTACAACTTCTTTTTTCAACAACTTACAGGATGCAAAGCGACGAGGTAATGTATCTCTTTCTAGTTATGTAGCGGTAGTTTTTGATGTGTGACAACAAGCAATTTTTGGAAAACTTAGTATCGTAGTTTTGTAGCCAGCTATATGTCGCTACTTACAGCCCGGTGCTCTAAGACATGTCCGAATAATATAAATTTGCTCTAGTCCAGCTCTGTCCGACCTGACCGCGAAGCTAGGGAATAGCATTTATAGATAACCTATTTTGATGCTATAAAACTCATCTTAAAGTGTGTATTTCGATCAGGCATATATCTAAAAGTGAGACTTTTTTGTAATTACTTAGAAACTCCTTATAGTTCTTTAATAATAACCAAAATGAAGCATGGAGTGTCCAGGACCTCTGATTATGATGTTTTTAACGTTATACATTTTGGAATAAGAAGAGTTCATTTGAAAAAATGTTAGAATAAAATGAATACATCAATTTTTACTTATTACTTTGAACAGACTGTCTTCTCAACTAACTTACCATTGTTAGTGCTTCTTATTGTCTTGCACTGAAATTAGTTTTTGGGAATACATTTGCTATTACACTCCTAATACAATGTCTGTCTATTGCTGAATCTCAATAGAAAATATGATCATAAGTCTTAAAACCCAGTGTGGCCCAGCTCTAAGAAGGGATAATGATGAATAACAGCTTTCCTTCAGAACCAGTTAGTCTACAGTAGAGGAGAAAAGAGAGTCAAACAGTCAGAGTTTCCTCGCCTTGTCTCCATTTTGCGATTCTTCTGCAGGTGTTTTCGTGTTTTTTTTTCGCCACACTAACTCACTCCTCCAAAGAAGCTCCCTCCTCAGCCCCCGTCTCCCCTGGAGATAAAGTACAGACACCCCACTCGGCCTGTCCCTTTCTTTTGGCTAACTCCTGAATAATCCGGCAACAATACACAGCTCTGAGGCGGTGTGCAGCGATTCGCCGGAGGCCTGACTTGCTTTGGGGGTGCCGTTTTTGTGCAGGGGGGGATCAGCTAATGCATGTAAAACGCTGCATCCATTTTTTTTTTTTACTGGAACAAGTGGAAAAGAAAAAAGTGCGCGGGACAATGGAGGCCTCAAAATGCTACGCTTAACCCACCACACCTGGAGCGCACAACAGGGGGTGAGAGAGGCAGCCCCGGCCTCCCCCCCTTCCTCCCGCCTCACCCATCATCACCAGCACCTATCAATACAAGCTGTAAAGAGTAGAGTTGGGAGGGGGCCAGCCTGTATTCACAGCTCTGACTATGATAAAGACACACAGTGAGGAGCCATTCAAGAGCCCTGTGCCCATAATGGAGTCACTAATAGGTGCCTATTCAGCAGGAAAAGTGTTTTCTGGAGGAGAAAAAAAAAGTTTTGGGGAAGCAACAATCACTTTGTCTGCAGCCTTGTGTATGTAAAATTTATGCAGCGCTCCTCCCCTCTGCCCTGCTCCAACTCTTTTTGCTGTGTCTCTTTTTTTTCTTTCTTTAAAGAGCGTTACCACTGAATAGACTACATGCATAGTTTGGAGTCTTCCTTTCATCCTTACTTGAAAATAAATTGAATGGTCCGTCCTCAAGTGAGTCCAGTCCAGCCACACAGGGCTGTGCTTCTTTTTACACTGCACAGATTTTACATAAAACTGTTGGACATATTCACAGGTGGCCAACTTTTACTTTGAGTGGATTCAAATTTCAAATGGATTCAATGGATTTTTTTCTTCAAACATCAATAAATTATGTTCATGGCTGTTCCATCTGTATCTAGTTAAATGATAGATGGATAGATAGATAGATGGACAGATAGATTGACAGATAGATAGATATAGATGGACAGATAGACAGATAGATACATGGGAAGGCAGATACATAAAAGGCAGCATGTGCAAAAGGACAGCAAGGGCCTGGTTTAATGTACATAATTAAACAGTTGCAAGTACAGTTGCAGAGTGGCTGTTGCTAGGAAGCCGGGGGCGGGCAAAGACAAATAAAAACATGTGGTAAAACCTACAATAGCACTTGATCAAGGGAAGCCATTGGCTGATCTCTAAACCCCAATGAAGAGACATTCATGTGGACCAATGACATTTAGGGACACAGTCAGCAGGAGGTCACCAGTTGACAACTAACTGAAAATTTACACCTTGTTTTGTCATCAGTTTAAGCTCAATGGCTAAGGCTGGTGAGTCCATTGCAGAGTGTATATGTTAGAATGAATCCAAGATAACTTCTAACATGGCACTGAGCAGCCCTGAACTGACCAATTGCCACAGAACAGGCCGGTCGAGCAATCTGAGCAAACTCAGGGGCAGACAGACTGAGAACACAGCTGGATCAGGGCACTCAGGATGTGAAAACTAGAAGGTTTTTTGATCATTAGTGTACATTAAAATACTCCAGCCGTCATCAATAGGAACTTGATTTAGCTTCTATCCTTGCTCTGTGGTTCAAGTAAGGTTGGAATCTGACACAGTCCAGACTTTACTTCATCTTCATCTTTTTTTTAAAAATATTGAAATACTGCGAAACATTGCTAGTCCCAGAAGACACTTTTAAGGTGCCTACTCACCAAACACTTGACTTGAGCATCCTCAGTGATCACTCTCCATGCAAAGTCAGTGTACAGCCGCGATGGGGCAGGGCTAACCCTCCCGTGATGTAACTGCAACATTCTAGGCGACCACTTCACTCGTAGCTCGTCATCAAAGTTGAAAAAGAGTTGATCTTTTCAGGCGATGTTGTGTGTACTTGTGAGGCGACAGCCAAACAGTGGTGTGTGCGTGTGTGACAGTACCTGTGACCGACAGTTTTTATTCCAGACTATAGAGTAACAATCTATGTCTGTGTGGGAAACATTAGCCAGTGAGTACATTACTTCCGCCTAGATGGGCCGCAGAAAACTCACAGATGCTGCTGTCACTTTCCTAAAAATCAAACTCGAAAGCACCCAAATAATCGAAGATATTTGATTATCCCTCCCCCAGCCGACGGCTGAGCCCGCAAATAAGTGGAGGACGAGTTACTAAACTGCATTTCATATAACACACAGCCTGGTCTTTGATTTTAAGTTTGCCATGAACGCTGTAGAACCAACATTACTTCTACACAGCTCTCCACAAATGATTCAGAGCTGTTAATTTCCGCTCAGAGTGGAAACTCTTTGATTCCTGAGATAAGACAGCAGCGGATGTGACTGACGGTCAAGCTGAGCTCACAGCGCCCTCTGTTGGACAGAATGGTCCACTGCTCCAGGCGCCCTGATGTGCAGCTCCACTCAATATTTTACATTTGAATATTTATTTACTATTACGAATTACGAATATTAATCCCCATATTCGATCGGTTATTCGAATATTGAATATAAAGTGACAGCCCTAATACATATGCAACAGTGACCAAATTGAGGTATTTACAGACACACGATGCGATTTCAGTGGGCAACGTGATTACGGTTGCAGAGTCACGTTTGGTGTGAATGCAGCTTCAATGCCACCTGTTCATTTCATGGCATTTATTCAACGGCCTTTGTTTACATCCAGATAGAGTAGCAGCCATAACACAGAGCTAAAGTGCAAAGGTAGTGGTTGGTAGCTGCATTACATTTGGACAAAACATGTGACTGAGATTTCTCTGCACATATAAGAAATATAAGGAAGTAGTTAAACTAAGTTCTAACTGAATTTAAATGTTTGACCGGTATCTCAAGACTTAAGTAAATATTAATCTAAAAACGTATGGGTGCATGGAATGAACCAGTGGGTGGACGAATAAATATGAGACATCAATATGTGTGCAACCTTTCAAGAAAAACTAGAGGGTGATTCGACAGATGTTTCATCCATGACATTCATTTTTGGCTAATCAAGAAGTTGCTGTCACTTCTTGACTTCATCACAACAGTCCTGCACTTCTTTCTAAAGCCTTTTTGTATTTTATAGGACACTGAAAAGCTCTGCCATTTTCTGTCTGGGAACAATGGCTGCAATCTTAAGCTTTGTGAGATGAATCTGCCAAAGATGGGCATGAAAGCTGACAAATCCGTCTGCTTTGCGAGGTTATGTGATTATTGCTTCCTTGTGATATTTATTTTTAGGCATCAAACATTGTGCCTAGTGTTATGTTTTCTCAATAAATTCAAAGTTTGATGACATCATAACAAGAAAACAAATTTCACCCTATTGCTCTAGGTCTCTGTTAGCTGCCATATTTTGGCCCATATTATCTTTATTTGCCCGTTACCCCCCAGGTCCAGGAACACCAGGGGGCCAGTCCCTCATGGTTGAGCTCACTAATCTTGAAATGCTGGAACCATATTGAAAAGACTGACTAAACTGAGAAATACTGGGACCATATTGTGCTGCGTGTCAGTGAGCTTAGCTGACAGATTGATGAGTTGAGGAAATAACTGAGGGGGGCTTAGATAAGAGAAGGGGGTCCCAGCATGGCATGGTTACCAGGGTTTAGAGTCAGAGCAGGGCTCCCTGCCGGTCTCCCGGGCAGAGCCGCACAGGTCAACGCTCTTTGCTTCTGGGTCCCGCGGCTGACAAAGGGCAGCACGCAGTGGGTCGGGCTGTGATCCTTAGAAGTCCATGAAAGCTCTTGTAATTGTATTTTTATGTGTTTTGTGAGAGGCTTTGTCAGCTTTGTGTGCTGATGTATGTGTTTATTTGTGTGTGTGTGATGCAGAGGGTGAGTCTGAAACCCTAAGTTCTAATCTAAGTTTGTACCTCCACCAAGGAGGTTTTGTTTTTGCTGGCGGTGTTTGTCGATTTTTGAGCAAGACAACTTCTAAGTTTCTGGGACTGTTGGTCATGACACAAGGAGGAAGTGATTGGATAATGGTGGCCATTTAGGATTTTTTAAAAGACGACTTCGAGGGTATATAAAATACATATTTAATTAGGGATGGGAATTGATATGATTTTATCAATACCAGTGCTATTAACAATCCTGCCAATTCAATTCTTCCCTCATTGATTCCTGATTTTCCATGTGGCTAATGTTGGCCTGTAGATTTTCAGTGTCAACAATGTCAAACACACAGCACAGACAACTGCTTCTGCAAGTTGCTGGTGTTTCCACTCACTTAAGGTTGTGCAGTAGGCGCCTTTTGTACAAAATAAGCCACAGTTCTGATGCTTCTGAACCCTGTCAGTGGAAGGAAGTGATAAGGGAACTGATTAGCAAAAAGACTCATGATATCGATTCTTTTATGGAGCTGTTAAAGATTCTCAACTGGAACTGGTTTTCCCTTATATACATCCTTATATTTAAAGAGACTGCAAGGAGTTTTTAAGTAATGACAAAAAAGTCTCACTTTTAGATATATGCCTGATCGCTTTTAAGATGAGTTTAATAGCATCAAAATAGGTTATCTGTAAATGCTATTCCTTAGCCTTCTGGTCGGGTCGGACAGGGCTGGACAGGGCTGGACTGGCCTGGATACTCAACTTCAGGAACAAGACAATTAAAACTGGAGCAAATTTATATTAATTTATTTTTTATTTTACATGTCTTAGGCTGCAAGTAACGATATATAGCCAGCTACAACTACGATAATAAGTTTTCCAAAAATTGCTTGTTGTCACACATCAAAAACTACCGCTATGTAACTAGAAAGAGATACATTACCTCGTCGCTTTGAATCCTGTAAGTTGTTGAAAAAAGAAGTTGTAAAGCAATGCACAGTTCTGAGGAAGGTCCGAGCTGCATTTATCACAACAAAAGCACGCTTTGGCTTCAGTCACGTCTTTGGTGCGTTCAGGTTGTAGTCAGAAGTAGGAATTTCCAGGTTCCGAGTAGGAAACTGCAGCTGGAACGTTCCCCAAAGTCTGAATTTCCTACTGGGAACTCGGTGAAACCTCGACACCCCCAAGTTGACAATCAAAGATGGATGCCCCCAGTGTGAACAGTTATTTAGCTCCTGTAATAATCCATTTATTTGCACTTCTGACTGGGGTGTGTCGCTCTAGATCAGCTGTATACATAGTATTGTTAGACTTATATTTACAAAAATGCTGCCATAGTGACAATCACATTCTTCATGTGATATTTGTGAACAACAACGCAGGGCGTGCTAACAACAGCTAACAATAGCCTGGTAGATCGGGATGTTTTTTTTTCCTACTTCGACTGGAACGCCGATAAGTCGGAGATGATGTCACTCCCAGTTCCGAGGTTACTGGAACGCAGCATTACGACTTGCCACGCGTGCTCATGGGTAGCAGAGTCTTTATTTCGCTGGTAATAGATTCTCCTCATAGCATCTTTAAATTGAATCAAACAAAAACACAGACAAATAAACAAAACTGCTTTTAAATCTTATCTTTTTGTTTAAACTAAAGGATTATCATTCTGTCAGATATACATGAGTTTGCAATAAAAAGTAAATGTTCTTACAGGCATCAAATGTGGACAAATACTCTAATATTTTCACCCTTATTACCCCCCTTTACGCCATGCATTTTTTCAGTGTCCTAGCAACTATCACTGTTGCATCTGTGTAACCCCAAAAGCTCAGCAGGAGTTACCACAGAGAAATGGCATCAGGACGGCACAGCCTGATCTCAGACTGTATAAAAATATCTAAAATATAGGATACCACAAGTTGATCAATTTTGGTAAAATGTTCAGATTTTAAGAAAAGTAAAAGTCCGATCCAGAGGAACTGAAGTGACCAGACTCTTCCACCCTGTCCTGGGCTCTTAGGTTTTTAAGTAATTATTTCAAAACTGCCTTTCGAGGCTGAAATTTGGCTGCATTGGTCTAGAATTGGCTTCTTATTCGGTCCCTGCAGCAAGTGTTTGGTCTGGTCACCATGGAAAACACAGACTCTCCCCACTTGCCCTCAGGCTGTGTTAATATTCCACCAGGAACGTACTTACCAGGTCTTTCGTGCAAATACAAATCAGAAGATGAAGCACCTCAAACTGGAGTCACACTCTACATAATGAGCTTTGATTGGCGATACAGATAGAGGCCTGTTCGACATGCACACACACACTGACACACACTCCTCTGAGCTCTGATTTGAGGAATTGATAGGCTCCATTGTTCCCACAGAGCTTGCCACTATACACCCTGTAATGTAATTAAGGAAAGGAGATTTATGCGGCTGTATGGCAGCCCAGAACCTGATCCATGTTGTGTCTGGAGTCAGGCTGAAAGACCCCCTCTCTGTCCAGCTGGTCCTGGTATCTGTTCTGGCCTCTGTCACTGACTGAGGCTTCACTTTGTAAATGGAAGTTTATTGTCGGCCTTTTGTTGTGGTGCATGAATCAGGAGGGAAATCTGGAGTTTGGGTTTGCTGTAAAAGCTAACAGGAAGTGATGCCTTGTGGCTGTCAGTGTTCATGGCTTAATGCAGTGAGATCAAGGTCAGAAATGAACACTGTTTGAAAAGAATGCAATGACTGTGCACTTTTTTACTGTTTGGGTGTATTGTTGAGACGCCACTGTTGTAGCAGCTATATGCTACTCACCATTGCATCTCATGGTGCTTAGATGAAGACACTGTTCCTTTGAATGTCCTATTTCATTCTGAGGTTCCACAAGTTATTCTTTTTTAAAGCCACACTGTAGTTCATTCTCCCATCTGGTGGTGAAACTGTATTTTGCATTCAAACAAATAGTGCTCTCCCGCTTTTTCAGATGTGCGTTACAACTGCTGAACTCTACGGTAGCTAGTATGTGCCTAGAAGCTATGTCTTCTCTTTTTCATTTTTTGTGTGCAGGCTATCAAATTAGCTGGGGCAGTGACTAGAGCGTCTCTCTGTGCCCCTTTGCTGTTGCAGTCATGCTTGCTCTGTGCTAAATGCATTTAGCCTTAGCCAGTAGTACTAAATAGAGCTTCACCTCCTTCTCAGCTGTTCATAGTTTTTATTGACTCTAAGGACATGGATGCCTCTATAGGACTTATCCGCTAAATACAGATAAGAAATTCTGTACTCAGGAGGACAAGTCAGATTGTTGGTTAAGGCAGTTTCACACAAATAAGGACATCTTTAAGAATCTAAACGTGTTTTTAAGCTCATAAATTGCCTAAAACGCCACATATTGTCCCTTGAACAAGTTTACATTGGTCTCATATGCTCCTAGAACCAGAACATATTCTCTAAGTTTCTTTCTAAATATCTGCTCAGATACTGGACTTCAGCATGTCTATAAACCCCTCTGTTTCAGCCCCGTTCAGATCAAGCAATTGCAGTTGATGTGGATTCAGCATTCCAGTGCTGTGCTCTAATGTTCACTGTGGTGACACAGACATGCCCTTGAATGATCATAGACAGGGAGACTAACTCCCCTTTTGGCTATGTGACTTCCTGTTGCCTGAGTGTGAGCTTATGCTGTGAAACAGTGTAAACTTTGAGCTTTAAGATGACCAAAGACTCGCTGCCAAACTTACATAGTGTTATCTGTAGGCAACAGGGGTGCTGTGAGTGGGATTGGCATCTATAATAAAAAACATTTTCTCTTATTGTTTTGTTTATGGACCTTGTGTCTGTCAATAGAGTATCTATCTATCTATCTATCTATCTATCTATCTATCTATCTATCTATCTATCTATCTATCTATCTATCTATCTATCTATCTATCTATCTATCTATCTATCTGTGTTGAAAGTCTAACAACATTTAGATTTGACTGTGAAACTGCTTTTTTAAAGTGGAAAACTACAGATTGTTGCTTTAAAACCTACATTTCGAAATGCAAAATTATTAAATTTTCAAAATGAATTTAAAATGTGATGAATTGTAACAAGTTATCAAATTTTAGCCTGTGATTGACGTAATATTGTTATCATTTGACATCCTATCTTGCTAAAAAACTTTGTGCTTCTGCAGGGAAACAATCTGCATGAGTTGCTGTTCCTGGTAATTATTAACAAGCAAAGCTATTTGGATAGAGCATTTTTTGCCTCCCACAGAGAGCCATTACTCAGTCCACTTTCCCTTGAAGCACAAAGCATTTTGTGCAACAGTGTTTTCCTCTTTCTGCAGGACTTTAGCAATGAGACATTCATTTTTGGACAGAGTATAAGGGTAAAATATGAATTGAAAGATCTTCAGGCATGTCTGCTGTTGACAGAATACGACCTCCAGAGCCTCAATGGAAAACCAGGCCCTCCAGAAATCAGGATTTCAGGCGTCATCGGAGTCTTGTGTCTCAGCCCAGGCCTTCTCTCAGCAGGAGCACCTGGCTGCCTGACGGCCCCCGCTCTGCACACCACGCTCAGCACAGGGTGAGTCCGACCATGCCCACCCAGCTCTTTCTCCCTAAACCCACAGCTGAGCAGGCCCGCTGCCGCCACCGCCCACAACTCCAATATCCCAAATGAAAGACACGTCAAACGCTGCTGAATGCACCCCATGTTGAGAACATGAGAGAGAAGATCCGTAAAAGCCGGAGCATCTGTCCACCTCTCTGACACTAATGAATGTTAAGTAGGTTAGCTGCTGGTGTGCCACTGTCCCGCGGGTCATTGTGAGCGCTGGTGGCTGCGCTTTTGTCAGGATTGAAAAACTAGGGCTGGGAAATGTATCATGTTGATACATGTATTTCAAATTAGACATATGGAGACATTACTGTTGTTTACATGTCTTTTCTGACTTTATACGGCTCTTTGTGAATGCAGTGTTGAATGAATAGGTTTGACTTTAAGTAAGAGTAATGTGCCCATTGGCTGCAAACTACAGAACAGTTGGTATACTTAATTAGAAAATACATTTTAGCATCCCTTATATCATTTTGAGGGTGTCTTGCTAGCTACTATTACTCCTACAAATGTTGCCAACTTAATTGTGCATTTGAGGCAGTGCAAAGAAGTTTGGCTGCAATTGCTGATTGTTAAAAAACAAACAAAATGTCCAGTGTTAAATGTCGACAACTTCTGCTCTTGTGGCCATGGAATCAAACAGTTTCCAGCATCGTAATTTCTTTTTCCTAGAACAAATTCAAGACCTAAATTGGACAAATATTTTGCCAACATTTACTTTTAACCACTTTCACAATATTACTTACTTATGCGTGCTGATGTTTTTAGGTCTTGTTTTAGTTTACTGACCAGGATGACTATTTAAAGTGTGTTGTGTAAATTTTAAATAGTTATTTTTTTAGAGTAGCTTTTTTAGAATCAGTAAAAATCAATGATATTGCTCTCTTTAAGACTTAAGACATGCATAGAGAGCTTGAGGGCAAAAAAAATGATTGCTAGCACTAATCAGGGTACGGAACTGCAGCACAGGCTTCTGGATTTTCAACGATACAGATTAAATGTGTACATTTAATGAAAACCTCAGGGAAAAAAGACATTCATGTAAACTGAATGTCTTTGGAGATTCTGTGCTGGAACATTACTTTGGGTCAAGACTGGGCTGATATTAATTTAAATTTATATATATGTATTTCTAAGCAGAATTGCAGTATTTAACATAGATCTCAATATTTTCTTCCAGGTAATGATAAAAACACAGCCCAGTGAAGCCGTGATGCTGAAAGCTACAAAAGCTTGAGGGTTTGGCTGTAATGCAGTCAGTGTATTGCACTTTTTGGCACCTTTTTTTTTTTAGCCTGTTTTGGCATTATTTGCAAAAAGCTATATTGTTATAAACAATACCTTCTCATAAAGCTTGATTTTCCATATTACTGTACCGGGCTATTTTTAGATAAAAAAAGATGCAAGACGTCAGATTAATATCAACTTCTTTTGTTAAATAGAAATGGCTATATAGATAAACTGAGCAAAAATGTTTTTTTAATTGTAAACCAAAATAAATATATTGCATAGATCTCATTCTGTACTTGTTTGAGTTAAGATCAAACAGTTATTGGCTGTCACTTCATCGATGCATCTTCATCTATGATGCACCATGATGCATTGATTTTTTTTTAATATATTTTAATTTTTATTGAAATACTTTCCTTTGCATAGATGTAACATACACATCAAAACATACAACCACAAACATAAATAAACATATGGCAGTCACTATCAAAGCAATTAGTCCATATTCCATACTCTTAAACTCAGTCAATTTGTATGCTATGTGGCTGACGTAACATAGATAATGTCCATCTCTTGTTGAATTGAGCCTCCTGTATCCGTAGGCGATGTATCATTTTTTCCATTCTGTAGATTTCCTCTATAAGGTGGATCCACTGGTCCTTTGTGGGGAAGTCTTTCCTTCCCCATTTCTTCGTAATGGCTTTTTTGGCTTCTGCATGCATCAATTTTAAGATTATTGTTACTGTCTAAATTATGTTTTGTTTGAAAATATATCAATATTCTTCAATAACTCAATATACATTATATATAGGCTGTTTAGGTGCATATTGTAATATTTACTGTAACAATTTGTAAGCAGATTTAACCTGTGCACCCAAATGTAGTGTTTCAACCGTTTTGACATTTCTCTCCTTTCTTTGTTTGAGAAGGATCATTTTGCTTCTTTATGATACATTATAAGACAATTTTTAGTATTGGTTGATTTTACAATAATCATATTAAACCTCATATTCTGGTATACTGAATGTTCTCTTCTTTATAAGGAAAAGTTTAGATATATTTTGTGTATCATCATTCAACTGAAGCTTGTACAGATGTATTTGTTGGTCCACGTTGACCAGCCCTAGCGCCAACCCCCCAGTTGGACTTCCAAACCGGCTGGACCCCTTACGCCTGCACACAATCCCAGCACCAATAGTTTCCATATTGATCCCCTGTGCTTGCAGATTAAAGTATAAAAGGAGCTCTGTCCTACCAGCGGGGATCCCCACTGACTCCCGGGGCTCATTTCAGGGTCACAGAGTCCTTGCAGCCCCCTGACCCGAACCCCAACGTGAACACAAACAAACACCAGCGCAGGCCGGACAGAAACCTTTCCAGCGATAACCCCATTAAACAGGATTGGACGGATGCTCACATTCACGGCTCATTATAGCTGACCCCGGGCTTTCTCTCTCTCAACCTGCGTGCGCTCCTCTTCTATATCTGACACTAACCTGGCCAAAGACATGCTGAGGTGGTCGCCCTCCCTCTTTGTTCGCCATTGATAGCCAGGCTGCAAGCTTGATTGTTTTCTGGACTGGATCTGCTCATCACTTGTGTTGCGCTGCATTGTTGAGTTCCTGTGGCGTGCTTTTAAAAGACGTCTGAGCTTTGGAGACTGCGTTGGTCTTTTGTCTCAAAGGTCAGTGGTCTGTAGACAAATCCCGAAGGTTATGTGTTGCAACCTCAATAATGATCTCTGCAACTTAAGCTGACACAAACGTATACATTTGTAAGTATCGCTGCATGGATGTTTTAATGTAAGAAGATTTGAATTGCTATTTTTTTGTTGCCCCATCTTTTTTAATCTTACACAGAGTACAGTGCAGAGTGTGGAGAGGGAAAAGATGTTTAACTTACATAAATCAAAATGTCCCTGCAATTGAAGGTAACGTAAACATTTCTACCTAAAGCTCAGATTTGTACATGTAATACAGTTATTGTGCCCTTGTCCTCATGAAGGGGCCTCTTTGATCCAGCCACCTCTGTTTGGAGCCTGCTTCCTTAATTAACTGTTGATTAAATGTGTATTAATACCCCCTGACTCACAGACGGGGTGTAATCAGGTGAAACAGAATTACAAAAACATGCTCAGAAGAGAAAGGAAGAGCTCCTTAGAGAAGGACAGACGGACAGATGGCGTCAGGAATCACCAGAGAGACAAGAAAACCGAGTGGGAGAAGGGATAAAGCAAAGAGCAGCCACCACTTTGGTGATTAGCTCCAAATTGGTAATTTGATCTAGCCCGTTCCACCTACTCATTATTGATAAGACTGGCCATATTTGACCTCATTTAGCCCCTCCGGCTCAGCCCTATACAGCGGGACTTCCTGTCTGTGTGAGTTCTGTCAGCCCACGCAGCTCTGCGCCCAAAGGGTCTGACAGGAAGCACCCAGAGGTGGAGCTGGTGAGGAAAGCGTGGATACATGTACAGTGGAAATCCATCTGCTTGGAGTCTCACTAATCACATCATCTGAATTAAAGAAGTCAAAGAGGAGCAGCGATCGCTTTAGATGAACCATACATGGGATTATGGGCTGTGTCTGTGATCATGGGTCAAACGACAGAATCAGAGGCAGAAAACAGCTTCATTAATCAAGATGAAGTTTTTCTTACACTCTGTCTCTTCAGTGTTGGAAGTAGACCTGTCACGATAACAAATTTTGCTGGATGATAAGTGTCCAAAAAATGATTGCCGATAAACAATATTATTGTCATTGTTGTTTATGAAACATCATTTTTTTTCCATTAATGTAATTATATGTCATAATAAAGTGAGTACACCATTTCAGAAGCAATGCACTTTAATTTATTGAGTATTTAACTGTAATTGGAAAGTCAAGAGCTTTTAACTTAAAAAAAAAACAATATAATAAAAAAAGAGGAAAAAAACGATGAAAATAAAATGGACTATCTGGAAAAAACTGCATGTAAAAAAATCATTATAATAATCAAAAACAACAAAAAAATAGACCCTGTCTCTAAAGAAAAAAAGGAAAACTCCAATAAAAACACACACAACAATAAAAACAATCAATTAAATGTAGTATATACAGTTCCTGAATTGTTGTTGACATGTACTTTCTCCCAGTCAATTCGTACTGTCTGTCAAACGTTTGTAACATTGCTGTCTTTTCAACCGTATTGAAGGGCTGCTTTTCTTTTGCAATGTTGCGAACAACACTGTCTGTGAGCGTGCACCATTTTACGCTGTTTTATTTATATTTTCTTTGCAGACCAAACGCCAAAGTAAGCGCTGACTGTCAGGACGAAGGCTCCGCTGCACCTTGCCTTCTTCTTCTTCGTCACCACTACAAATTCGACATATCGGCTCGTCGGTGTTCATGGGCTCACACCTTGCTATTCTGTTAACAACCAAAATGTTCCCACACCAGGGCTGTGGTAATTGGCTTAGGAACCATCGCTTTTGTGCCATCATTCATATTAGTGTTTGTTTCCTCGTTACTTCTCACGACGCTCGCTTCAGCTCACTCTGTGTGCGCACGAACAGCCCCGCCTCCCCCTTTAAAGATTGAATGTATGACGGGTGGATCACTAACCCTAACTCTGCTCATTCTGCTATAGAACCAACGCGCCCAGATGTTGAGAAAGATGGACAGAGTGAGCCATCTTCTCATCCAGCCTCTTTGGTAGAACGACAGGAGGGAAACTATCAGCATGCATGTCAATTTATCAAGGCCAGGAAACTTACCAAGGACATTTTTATTCATCGTTCGGTTAATTGATTTATTGATTATCATGACAGGCTTAGTTGGAAGGATAACAGAGACTGAAACTTGATTCTTGACACTTGGACAGAAATTGCAAAGATTTTCATTTGTTTCTTCAGTTTGTATGTTTGTTTTCAAATGGGACAGTGGGCTCATTCAGGAGAGTGAATGACTTGAAAGACAGAAGCCATAATCCTGACTTGTGGTGCTTTCAGACTTTAGCATGTTTGGTTCACAACAAAAGAGCTCTTTTAACACTTTTTATGAATTCAAATTCAAAAACCACGAAACAAAGACCAAACAAGGCAACCAAACTGTCTATGATAGTTGCTTGATTACTCTACCCATTCCCTGATGAGACTGACCTAAAAAAGTCCACCAGACCACAATGGTAACATACGTATATATGTAGAGTTTCATTAGAGAATTACAGTTTTAACATTTATCCAAGTTCCCGATGCTTCAGTCTTCTGTGTTTAACCCTTTAACTCTGAGCTCAACTGTGGCAGAGGTCAATAAATGCAGCAATATTTAATTTGTTAAAAAAAAACATAACACCTCACTGTTTGTTTCTGTCAATGATTTAGGATACAGAAATAACTGCAAACAAACCAAAAGAGCTAATATTTTATTATTTTATTACCATCATTCTGATTTTCAAAACTTATCTTTACCGTTTACTGATATGATGATTTATTAATATATATATTTAATTTATCAAAAATATTTTTTGTGTTCATGTCAAAATCATCCGTTTTAGTTACTTTGCTATTTTATTTACAAACATTTCTGCCTTTTCTAATTTATTTCGTCCCAAACTTTTGTACATTTTTATGTCATAACTCGATAATCTGTTAGCTTTTAAAACCTTTAAATCCCACACCAAGGAAACTCATGTTTGTTGGCTTGTTTGTAGTTTTCTTTGTTCCCTAAAGTGTTACGCATCAAACAAAGATTTGATTTATTCCTTTTTTTAAAACACTAAACGACCTCTGCCAAACAGTTGAGCTGGTAGTCAAAACGTTAAAGATAAACGTTTTATTTCTTTAGTCATATCAATTGCAACAACAGTAGTAATGACACTTTTTAAAGCACCTTTTTTGATATTACAGGACACTTTACAAGACGAAAACAACAATAAAATCAACTATAAAACATTAAAATCAGCAAAGCACAAGAGACAATGACAGATAGGTGGATGAAAATGGCAGGTTGATGTTTAATGGAGTCTACAGTCCTGAACAGGTGGGTTTTGAGTCGGGATTTGAAGAGGGATAGAGGAAGAGGTGATCGGATTGGCAGGTACTTTTTAGTTTCTTGCGAATTTGGTAGCAATACCTCCACCAAGGAGGTTATGTTTTTGACAGCTTTTGTTTGTTGATTTGTTTGTTTATCCATTTGTTTGTTTGTTAGCAAGATTGCACAAAAAGTACTTGACAGGTTTTGCTGAAATTTCAGGAGATGTTGGTAATGGCCCAACTTAAAAATGATAAGATTTTGGTGGTAATCTAGACAACTACCATTAGCAAGTTATCATTTTTGCTTAATAACTGTCTGTCTAACAATGAGATCAACATAACTCCAAATGCTAGATGATGTTGTTCAGGGTTGAGGGATCATAATATAATGTCACCTTTATCATGGAACTATTGCTTATAGATGTTACCGCAATTTGTGAGCTACCTTGGCAAGGGTTTACACTCTTTTTGTGCTTTCTAGTAGCTATTTGAGTTTTCTTTCTTGCTTGACGAGTGGACAAGCTAGCACAAAATACAACCTCCTTGGGGAGATAATTATGCGCAACTTAGTGCTTTCTAGTTTGACTTAGGGATGTTTTCTTGTACTTTTTTCAGTAGCTGTAACGAATAATGAAGAAAGTATTCTTTTTATTCTGTGTATGACTTTACTCGTTTTCTTAATTTGAAATTGGCTGTTGTAAAGATGAACAAACTTATGATTCTGGCAAGTTCCAAGTGGATTTTGGAGTCTGGTGCAAGCCTGCAGAGAGCTCCACTCCAAATGAAAAAAGGGGAAACACACAAATGTACACACACATCAGGCTCCATTGTCTGCGCCCCTCTTGCCCCCTGTCACCCACTGTGGTCTGGGGTTACAGCCCATGAATGAGGGGTGAGTCCTGGGAGGACCTGCTCTCCTGCTCCCTGGAGTGGACGGACTCTGGAGCTGACTCAGTGCTTCTGGGAGCTGCCACGAGCTGCAAAGAGAGATGGATGAGCCGCTCCGCTGACCGCTGGGCATCGGACGGTGAAGTGTCCACAGTGATTGATGAGTTAACAGAGCGCCCCCTGCTCCATGGGTCAAGCTGATGCACCCTCACTTAGAGCCACCATACTGTCCTGATGGGGCTACATGCTGGAGCACAAAGAAAGAGATAAGAAGCAGACGTTTTGTTAAGCAAACAGATGTTTTGGGAGAGTGGGCTCCATCACTGAAACCACTTGAGGTGTTTCAGAGCTGCTCAATAATCAAGACAGAGGGGTTATTAATGCACTGCTGGAGGTTTAAAAGTCTCACTGTGAAGCTTTTTGTTTGTTTTATGGGGTTTCAGTCATTGTCTGTCAGCCGGTGGTCTCACAGTGCGGGAGATTGAACCAATAAAAGCAGTTCATATTCAGGACTGATCAATCTTAATTTGTCTCCCTGTAATCTATTTTTAAGTGTCAGCTGTGTAATCTGTGGGATTTAAATGTTGTTTTGTTTCCTCTTTTCTTGCAGGAACCTGTTTATGTGTCTTTTGTCACCAAGGCCATCCTGTGGGATCGAGGACTCTGCCACAAAGCTGTGAGTGAACTTGTAAACAAAATTCAGGAAAATAGGGCATGCCATACACTTCACTTTTTACCAAAGCTTGTGTCTGCTACTGACTTTATTTCAGGCATTTTACTAAAACCACATATTAAAGAATCCAACAGACTTTGAGAGTACGGAACCAGACATGCTTAAATGCTACCTCATTTATGTTACTCATTGGTAAACCTCTCTATTTGATCAATGTCAGAAAAGGATTTACACTAATTTAAATATAAGAAAGGACAGTATGAAGTATAATGCAGTAAGACGTTAATGTACTGTATTTTATAGTAGAAATGAAAGACTTAAAATTCTTTGTTGGACTTTTGTCTCATTGAACACTTAACATATCTTGTGGAAAATGTTGTGATTGTCACCATAAATATTAGTCCTACCTTTATTTCATCTAAATATTTAGATTCCTTGACCATGAAAACGTACCATTAACAATTGGATTCATAATAATATCTATTTTAGTTCAGTGGTTATTCACGAAAATCGCATTTTTCATCATGGCGGATCCAGACGCTGAGCTGGATCACACCCAAAATGTAATGGTCCTTGTCCCAGTCTGGACATTTCCTGAAAATTTCATCAAAATCCGTCCATAACTTTTTGAGTTATGTTGCTAACAGAGAAACAAACAAACAAACAAACAGATGCCAGCAATAACATAACCTCCTTGGTGGAGATAACCATACATAGCCTGGCCTTTTACAGTTACAGCTGCTCATGGATATTTTCTGTTGGTTTTGCACCTTTTGTAAAATTATAATAGGTAACTTCTTTCTGTGTTCACTTTTTATCAGTATGTGTTCTACAATAAAGTCTTTACTCAGGCTCTAGAAAAGAATTTGTGGTGGAGGGGGGTGGAAATGGTATGTCATTTTTGCTAACACATCGTTGGATCTGCTATGCTTTATGTTAAAGGGATATGTTAACCTTTTTTTTTCTCACTCCCAAGTCCATGACAAGCATCTTCTTCCGTGGTGGTTTGCACGAGAGATATGTATGTGAGCAAGGTGAGTGTCTTGAACAGCTCCTTTATGTGAATGTTGAGAACCGATTAGCATTTGTGAGTGAGCAATAAATGTCTCACAAATGAACGGCTCACTCACAACTTCGAATTAGCTCTCATTGTTCATTTTAAAGAGCTGTTCAAAAGGCTTGACATGTGCGCAAGCATCACATATCTAACGCAAACCACCACAAACGTGCTTGTTAGTAGATCAACAAAACAAAGTCTCTCTTCAGGACTAGAAGAAGATAATACGATGATGATAGAAGATAACTTAAAATAATACTGTGAAAAAATGAGTCATTCCAAGCACACAGAACTATTTGGAGTTGCTGAAGAGTTTATCTGATGACTGTAGGCAGAGGCAGGCTAATGCTACCCATTGACACCCTGGGCTCTAAATAGACCACGTGCAGTCGCAGGCGCACCTGCCCTACGTTGGCCTTCGCAGCGCGGACAGGGTGTGACCAGCGCACTTTGCAAGTTTCTTGCGGTGCCAAGAGAGGCGAACTCAAGGCGCAGAGGAGCGCATCCACGCCTCCGTCCCTGCCCCTCAGCGCAAGTGCCAGAGAGGGAGGAGAAAAGGCATGAGTGGGTTTAACACAGCCAAGTGTTGTCTTCACCAATCAAATGACCGCCTCTCCTTGCCTTTAAATGCGCTGCAGCCGAGGCGCAGCGTCTGATTGGTCTGAATGATCCCCGCCACCGCAGAAACAGTGTGCTGGAAAGACCCGGTAGCGGAGTCGGTCAGAGTCCCTTCAGCAACTGGGAGAACGGACTGGCCATCAGGGTGCGCATCGGGGGCAATGAAGCGCGTCACCGTGTGGGCCAGCTCCAGGGACAGATGTAATCTGTTCCTTTGTCATTAATAGGAGTATAAAATTAAGAGACAGTTACACAGCAGCTGTCTTACCCATTCATAATGCTTGTGATCCACCTGCACTCCTGGTTTGTCATTGCCAAATAGCAGAGCTTTTGGTGATATACTGGATACTCTCTCGGTGTCTCCGCCTTATCCTCCTTGCAATAATGTACTCAATCTTTTTAGATCACGTTAAAAATAAAATAAATATGCTGGTTCAGACGGTAACATTAAATAGTGATTGCTGTGATTGTTTATTGCATTAAAATGTGCCTGACACTCTGGAAACCTGCCTCTGAGGCTTTGTTGACGTGTGCGCTCATGTGCGCCTGTCACCAAATTACAGCTGCGGAGGGTGCGCTTCGCTTGCACCGAGAATAGACCAGGTTGGAGCTGGCAAGCTTTCAGCGCACTTTCTACATTGTTTTTGGCACAAAATTGTCACTGAGCCAACATGAATCTGCCGACACCTCCCCCTGATGCGCCCTCACACCCATCTCTGCTCAGACGGTCTACCAAATTGTCAAATTGGTGCGCCAGACGAAATTAACACTGCGCGGGGTGCGCCAGGCTTGCGCCCCCTGCGCTGCGCCACAAAATTAGGGCCCCCTGTGTATGAGCTATCTGTGTAGGTTGTTTGGCAAGCTTTGTCCATCTCTTTCTTGTAACTGCACTCACAGTCGAAAGAATGGTGTCTATCTGCTTGTTGTGGACGGGAGTGAGGCAAGACAAGAAAAGAAAAGTTGGCGTATTCCTTTAAATGTAACCGTCTTTTGCTGCTGTTTTGACAATTCTGTGCAAGTAATTCATGCAAATTCTGGGCAACTCGTCTTTAATTACATGCCACAACATCATCCTTACTTCAATTTGTCTGTAAGTGTTGGATATTTTTTCAGAACTGATGGTTCCCTTAGAGCTTTCTGAGGAGGAATAAAGCTCAGATATGCAGATTTAGCGGTAGATGTTGTAAAGTGAGGATGGAAAGTTTCGTTTTGTCTGGTAGAGTTGAGATGTTGAGGGTTGTAGAAGACTATTCACCCCTCTGTGTTTATCCCTCTTCGCTGTTCCCATCATAAAAAATAGGGAATAGGGGAGGTAGAGCAACCATTTGATCCATCAGGGCTGAGGATTAGCCCAAAAAGGCTCTACTTCCCCTGACTTCTTTCTACATTTTTCTTTCTCTTCCTATTTTCCCCCCATCCTTTAAGGGGTATTTTGGCACCAGGACTATTCTGCTGTTTGTGGTGTGATAGTTTAGGAAAGGGTAATGGTTAGGAGGACATTTAGCACGATAGCAGGTGGCTATAGGACACCAGGGCCCACTGATTCCCAATTATCAAGACTTTTGGAGTTATAGGATGAATATAACCCCCATAAATAGACATTAAAAAATACCCTCCTTTTCAATACTGACACCACAGGAACACTAAGATCTAAATGTAGTATTTACAGTGTTACTGTTAATTGCAGAATTTTTTGTTTTTTTTTGACAAACTTTTCTTAAGTTTACAGCCAGACCTGTGGAGTAGATTTTCATTACTTCTGTTCAAAATCAAGCAAAAATCTGCATAATTATTCTTTTCTTGTCATGCACAAAGAAACACGCTGACACACGCACATGCATGCACACACACACATGCTTGTCTTCTCTCCTCCAACACTCACGAGTCTCCACCTCTCCCCTCTGCTGAAAAGACTCGGGGAGTGGATGTGCCACAATTAACAGTGGGGTTGCCATGGCGACAGCAGAGTTGTGTGGGCTGGCTTCCTGTCTTGGCCTCCGCTTAACCAAACAAGTAAAGTCGGCAGACAAAGACACTCGCTGGTCCTTACAGCCTCATTTACATCCTCAACTGGCTTCAGCAAGTTCATCAGGCCTGGCATCACCCTCCGCCACCGCCTCGCCATCTTTGCCGCTATATCTAATAAATCAGGAGGGCATTGTGGGGGTGAAACAAAACCTTTACAACAAGCGTGTCCCTGTCTAAACACACACACGACCCACAAGAGGCTGTTGACCCAGCAGTCTGCTTTATGCAGCCGTCAAAGCTGCTGTACGGTCACCCGGGACACGAGCTGAAATGTGACAGCGCAGGTCAGAATGCACAGGTGCCCAAACACGACCAACACCCAATTTATGTGGTTTCGTATCTAAAGTTCAACCCCAGTTTTAAAGGCTTGGTCATTTTCTTAATGGTTTGAAAGAAGTAACAATATGTTTCATTATTAAGGCAAGGCAAAATAAGAGCAAACAAAGGAAAAGAAGAAAATTAACATAAGTGAGAGCCCACACAACAAACGCATTCCTTTATTGTCACAGAGAAGGTTAAACTGTTCCACAAAGCAACCTCGACTATTGGAGTGCCATTTTAAAGAAAACAGTAACTTCGCCCACAAGATCTTTTGGTGAAACTTCACCAGGACTGTTATGATGCTGTACTTAGGCCTGTCACGATAACAAATTTTGCTGGACAATAAATGTCCAAAAAATTATTGCCAATAAACAATGTTAATATCAACATATTTTGAACATTATTTTTCATTAATGTAACTATGATACATGTCATAATAAAGTGAGTACACCGTATCAAAAGCAATAAACTTTAATTTCTTGAGAGTATTTAACTGTAATTGGTATGTCAAGAGCTTTTGAATAAAATAAATTAAACAAACAATATAATAAAGTAAACAAACAACAAAAGTTAAAAAGTCCCAATTAAAATGAAATGGACTCTCTTGTAGAAAAAAAATAATGTAAATGAAAATCATTACGATAACCAAAAAACAGTTAACTATGGACCCTGTCTCTGTAAAGAAAAAAACAACACTCCAATAAAATACACAAAACATTAAAAACAATGAATCAAATGGAGTTTATACAGTTCCTCAATTGTTTGTGTTCTCCCGGTCAATTCGTACCGTCTGTCAAATGTTTGTAACATTTCCGAAATGCTGGCTTTTCAACTGTATTGAAGGGTTGCGATTCTTTTGTGAACGCGCACCATTTTGCTCTGTTTTACTTATTTGTACTTTGTGAACCAAACGGCTCAGTAAGCGTTGACTGTCGGGACGAAGGCTCCCGTGCACCTCAAGGGGCAGTTTTTTTCTTAGTTAGGAAAAATGGACAGGACAGTTGTGTTTGAGTTGCACAAGTCGGTTATATTCCCCTTTTTCGTCGTCACTACTTTCAAATACGACGTATCAGCTCGTTGCTATTCATGGACTCACATCTTGTTCATTCTGTTTAAAACCAAAATATTCCCACACTGGGGCTGTGGCATTCAGCTTAGGAACCATTGCTTTCGTGCCATCATTCATATTTGTGTTTGTTTCCTTGTTATTCCTCACGATGCTCACTTGTAGCTCTGTGTGTGTACGTGCCAGCGGCCAACCTCCCCCGACAAAGATTGAATGACTGACAGGAGGGTTTACTCCATTCATACTGTACAATGAACATGATATGTTATTATAATAACAACACGCCCAGGTGTTGAGAAAGATGCACAGAGTGAACCCTCTTGTCATCCAGCCTGTTTGATAGAGAGAGGGGGGGAAAACTGTGAGAGGGAAGGAAACCACTGTTTGTGAGTTGTAGGTACAGGACACTTCATTGGAAAAGGGTTCGCTTTGGAAAAAGTCCCTGCAGCCATAGCTGCTCTAAACAACAGGCCACGCTAAGTGTGAATGTTGTTTACCTGTCATTTGTGGTGTAATTTGTTGCTGTCTGAATATGTACAGTGCTGTGAGAATAAATTTACCCTCTGGGATGATAAATCTAATCTAATCTAAACTACACTCGAAAAGCACTCGGAGAGCGCAGACCTCTGTCAGGACCACAGGCCTCTCCCATATTGTGATTTTCAGCATAAATATTAGTTCCACCTTTATTTCATCTAAATATTTAGATTCCTTGACCATGAAACATACCAAGAAAATTCAAGAAAATCACATTTTTCATCATGTCGGATCCAGACAGTGATCCGGATGACTCCCAAAATCTAATCATTTGTTCCTTGTCCCAATACGGACATTTCCTGAAATTTCATCAAAATCTGTCCATACATTTTTGAGTTATGTTGCTAACAGAGAAACAAACTAACTAACTAACTCACAAACTAACTAACAAACAAAAAAACAAACAGACGCCGGCCAGTGACGTTCTGTCTCTTGTTGCTCTTCAGTCTATGTAATGGAGTTTCAGGGCCGGTAAGAGACAGTGTGGTAGATAACATTGGCACTGTCACTACCTGGAGCTAACATGTACGGAGCTTGGGTCAGTTAAAGTTGGCAATGTGGCAACGAAGACCAATGCAGTCGATTGGCTGAGGAAATATAGGTATTTACTGGTGTAGTTAAGAGCCTCTTCACTGAGTGCTAATCCTTTCATTATGGTACAAGTACCTTGTGTTTCTTTCAAATACCCAGTCTCTTATTGTCTCCAGTGTCTTGAGTCTTAGTTGGCAATCTCTTCCACACTACCAGCAAAAGACCATAGCTTGACCCTTGACTCTGTTATTGTTGTTACTTCATTTTTTAATTTATTCGAAAAGCAAATGATACAGAGCTTCCCTTTTGGGTACAGCTCAGTGACCATACCTCAGTTGTGGTCAAGAGAATGTTCATTACTAATCCAAGTTTTTGTTAGAAAAAATAAAATTACTACAAGTGGACTTGAGGAGAGAGCTTAATTATTTTCTACTTGCATTAGGAAAAAAACAATCTGAAGACTGTTCACACAAAGCTAAGCTGGAGCATATAATGTGTTCATATTATCATAATGTTAAGATGTTAAGATGTTGAAATGTCCACACAGCTGCCCCCAGATTGGTTTGTACACTGGACAACTCCAGAAAATATGACATTGATATGTGTTATTTGTTCCACAGGTGTCTCTTATGTGTTATTTCTGAGGTGTTACCTAAGCTTCCCTGCATGTTTAGGAAGCTGCACTATCATGTTTATTGGAGTTTTGTGTTTTGGACATTGTGCATTAGTACAGCCTTACCAATGAGTGATTATTTTGCTCTCTTTTGGACTTGAAATTGCATTTGACAATGGCTTGTTACTACTCAGCTCTTGTTTCTACATTTAAGGATGTGCAGATTGAACCTGTAGTGTCGTGATGTGTCACAAAACTCAGTAAGATCAACCCAGTCCATCATTGTCTCCTGTGTCTTTAGTATCTTTTGGCTGTCATACTGTATGGCTTCCCCTCCACGTCCACTGTTCTCAGCTCACAGATATATGAAGCCAATGGAAGCAAATTAAACACAGCTTGTCTAACACCACTCTATAATCAATGCTAATTAATAGCATTCAGCCACGTGACCAATGTGGCAGGCTAGAAGGTAAAAGTGTCACAATACTTAACCCAGAAGGACACAAATGCCCGACTAGGCAAAGTCCAAGATCTCAGAAAGCCTTTAATCAGATAGGAGTTTTAGTACACAAAAAATCTGTGAAAATCAGGCAGAAGTATCAGAATTAAACGTAAAAAGAGAGGTGAGAAATATGCTTAAAAAGATCAGAAACATGGAGGGACACACAAAGAGTGCTGGAAAGCTGACACGAGGTTCAAAGACCATCTGACCCAGAGGGAAAGCAGAAGTTTAAATACACATGAGGTGATCAGACACAGGTGATGCAGCAGGGAACACAGGTGTAGTGAATCAACAATCAGGGAGACAAAGGCAGCACAGGAAACAAAACCTGAGACGAGGGTGAATACTTTCAAAATAAAACATGAATGACAAGACATGACACATGAGGAAGAAACGAAAGGGGAACTTAAATGAGGGACGTGACGAGAAGCTGGTTATTGACCGCTATAAGGAGCTGCAGCACAGACTTTTAATTTCATTTTGGTGACAGACAACATTTTCATTACGTTGAACCATGTCCCAGGTTGTTTAAAATCATCTTAAAACTTAATCCACCATCACAGGTATGCTCCATTTGTGCTCCTGCAGTCCTGTGATTGTGTTCTGTTGTTTCAGGATGTTTTGGGTTCAGGGGAACAGTCACAGGGCCTTCTGGGTCTGCGTGGGCCGGTGAAGGGGGGTCATTGTCTCACCATCCAAAGTAGAGAGTCGCCCTGAATGCTAAGCTGTATCTGAGCCTGGCTTCTGACACGAGCTGATAATCAGATTTACTCCCCTGAATCCGCCCGACTCCATAATGCGCCCCACTGTCGTCGTCCCCCGTTTCACCAGTGCAACATCCCGACCCCTCATCCCCCTCCCTCCCCTCCCTCCCCCGCAGCAAAGCTAATTACACCCCACAGAAACACAAATCTCCATGATTTAAAAAGTCACTCTTTTTCAGGGGTTTAACCTTGTTATGGCCTAAGCCTGGCTTTCTTGTGCACCAGCTCTGTGAAGAATTCTCTGTTCCTGCAGCCGCCGGGACATAGACACACTTCTGTCTTTGCTCGCAGTCGTCCGCCTGTCAGAGGGGTTCACTCCGAGGCACTGTAATTAAGTGTGTGTGTGTGTTTGAGGGAGCACACGCAAGTCTGTCCTCTGCAGGCCATCTGGGACTCTGACTAACTAATAGACTTCCTACATTCATGGAGCAGCACTTCTTGTACATCTCAATCAGGGAGCTATTGACCACAAACAGGCCCATAATGACATTAGGCAGCTCTGGCTGTGTGAGGACAGCGTGTGGGCTGCCTGACGCCAGGAGGTCAGCTTGTTTCCTGGGGGCCTGTAGGGGCCCAAGGGAGCCCACGCCACTGTTGGGGTGTCTGCTGAAAGTGCTTAATATCCTACTGGCTCTGATGTCTCTTTGGCATGGGACAGAAGTCATTTCATCTGTATTCACCAGTGCAAGAAGTTATACTGTCAACCATTCAGTCAGTGCTGGTACTTCACTTCATATTGAAGCTAAAAGTCAGAAACAGAAGACAACTGAGTGTCCAACTTTAGGATATAAAGGTTATCAAACTAAACTAGATTATGAAAGAGTGTTAGTGCTGGGTGGCTACTTTCAGGTTCTTAAATCCCTAAGTCTATCTCTTCCCGTTTGCCGACACTATCCACTGTCCCACTTAAGCCGAGGCTAAATATCAAAACCACAAATAAAAAATGGAGTTCTGTAGTACCAATTAATCAAGTACCACTTCCAACTAGTTTAAAGGGACTGTGATGAGAATCTATTACCGGTGACACAAAGACTCTGCTACCCATGAGCACGCGCAGCAACTGTCGTAATGCTGCGTTCCAGTAACCTCGGAACTGGGAGTGACATCATCTCCGACTTATCAGCATTCCAGTTGAAATCTGAAAAAAAACATGCCAATCTAACAGGCTATTGTTAGCTGTTGTTAGCACGCCCTGCGTTGTTGTTCACAAATATCACATGAAGAATGTGATTATCACTATGGCAGCATTTTTGTAAATATAAGTCTAACAATACGATGTATACAGCTGATCTAGAGCGACACACCCCAGTCAGAGGTGCAAATAAATGGATTATTACAGGAGCTAAATAACTGTTCACACTGGGGGCATCCATCTTCAATTGTCAACTCGGGGGTGACGAGGTTTCACCGAGTTCCCAGTAGGAAATTCGGGGGTCGTTCCAGCTGCAGTTCCTACTGGGAACTTGGAAATTCCTACTTCTGACTACAACTGGAACGCACCACAAGACGTTACCGAAGCTGAAGCGTGTGTTTGTTGTGTTGTAGCTCGGACCTTCCTCAGAACTCTGCATTGCTTTACAACTTCTTTTTTCAACAACTTAAAGCGACGAGGTAATATATCTCATTCTAGTTACGTAGCAGTAGTTTTTGATGTGTGACAACAGGCAATTTTTGAAAAGCTTAGTATCGTAGTTTTGTAGCCGGCTATATATCGCTACTTACAGCCCGGTGCTCTAAGATATGTCCAAATAATATGAATTTGCTCTAGTTTTAATTGTCTTGTTCCCCAAGTTGAGTAACCAGACCAGTCCAGTCCTGTCCGACCCGACCCAACCAAGAAGCTAAGGAATAGCATGTATAGATAACCTATTTTGGTGCTATAAAACTCATCGATAAGTGCGTGTTTCGATCAGGCATATATCTATAAGTGAGACTTTTTTTGTAATTCCTTAGAAACTCCTCATAGTCCCTTTAAGAATCAATATCACTCTCTATTCTTCTGTAATAATTAGCCATCAATTATCTTTATCGCTATTCCCTTTTAACCCTTTCATGCTTGAAATATTAAATCTCAAAGGAATGCTTTTAAAAATGTTTGTCTTTACTTTCAAATGAGTTAAAAATCATGGTCATTTTTTTCAATGTTATATTTTGAGGGAGTTATTTGTACACTGCAGTGGACATCATGCATACACGGTACAAATGGTAATTTGGTGGATCTTAATAAGGATCAACAAACACATGTCTGACAAACATTATTAAGAGTAAATTAAAGAAAAACATCCGAAGTATCTGTATTATTGCTGCTTGATCAAACTACAGTACAGGCCAAAAGTTTGGACACACCTCATTCAATGTGTTTTCTTCATTTTCATCACTATTTTCATTGTAGATTCTCACTGCAGGTATCAAAACTATGAATGAACACATGTGGAATTATGCACTTAACAAAAAAGTGTGAAATAAATGAAAACATGTCTTTTATTCTAGTTTCTTCAAAGTATCCACCCTTTGCTCTGATTACTGCTTTGCAGACTCTTGTCATTCTCTTTATGAGCTTCAACAGGTAGGCACCTGAAATGGTTTTCTCTTCTCAGGTGTGCCTTGTCAGGGTTAATTAATGGACTTTCTTGCCTTATTAATGGGGTTGGACCATCATTTGTGTTGTTCAGAAGTCAGGCTGATGCACAGCCCACAGCCCTATTAGACAACTGTTAGAATTAATATTATGACAAGAACCAAAACCCATTGAATGAGAAGGTGTGTCCAAACTTTTGGCATGTACTGTATTCACTTTTGAATTACACCAACATCTAAAATAAAAAATACAAAATTATTTTGAAATTTGAATACAGGCATTATATCCAATTTGCCCTTTATCAGCTATTTTGGATTTATGATGCAATATCTTGATCTGGTAAAATGAGCAAAGATAATATTTTTTATGAAACTTAAGACAAGGGTTTGGGAATTTACCACCTGGTAGTTGGACATGGTACCACAACCTAAAGGATATAAAATTTATTCCAAATACTTGTCGACTGTACTGGACAACATGCATGAAAGGGTTTAGGGGGGCTGTAGCCTATCCCAGCTGACATTGGGCGAGAGGCCAGTATCACCCTCACACTCTTTCCCAGAGGCAATATGGAGTTGCCAGTCCCCTAATGGTGATGTTTTGGTCTGTGGGAGTAGGGATGGGAATCAAAAACCAATTCCAGGTAAGAATCGTTAATAGCTCCATCAAAGAAGCGATCTCAAGAGTCTTTTTGCGAATCAATTCCCTTATCAGTTCCTTCCACTGACAGGGTTCAGAAGCGGTCTGAATTGTGGCTTAATTTTTTACAAAAAGCACCTACAACACAACCTTAAGTGAGTGGAAACACCAGCAAATTACAGAAGCAGTTATCTCTGCTGTGACATGAGTTTGACATTGTTGCCACTGAAAATCTACAGGCCAACTTTTGCCCACATGGAAAATCAATAAGGGAATCGTTAAAGAATTGGACCAATTAGTCAGATTGTTAATAGCATTAGTATCCATAACATCTTATCAGTTCCCAGGGGAGGGAGCCGTAGTGCCTGGAGAAGAACTCACACATGCACAGGAACTTGTAAACTTAACACATAAAGGCCCTGCCCGGCTCGGGGATTGAACCTTAATGCTTTTTGTAACATCATACAATTCTAAATTTCAAGTGTAATTATAGTGAAAAGGAGATAAATCGTCTTTAAGTGCTCATTCATCCAGCAAAATCTGACAATAACAGCACAAAGCTCAATATCTGTGTAAATTTAACAAGAACAGAAGCTGCAGCAACATTCTGAAATGTGTGGATAAAGAACAGTACACATGCTTTAGATGTAGTCACAATTATGTTGGCCGACTTTTTTCAACATAGAAACTCAACATGAATTTTTAAGGGGTTAAAATTAAGAGCTGAATCAATAAGAAGAATCAATGTTGACGTTTCTGTTCCTAGACTGTTTCCTACCTGCAAAAAGAAAACAGGGTTTTTTGTGTGCAGAAGACTTTGTGTTTATGGCCTTTTTTCCTCAGCCTTGATGCCCTTTTTGTTTTTTTGTCTTAAGCTGTTTAGTCTAACCCCTTTTCCTGTTTATTTATTACTGTATACTCCTTTCTGATCATGATTACCTCCGCCAGGAGGTTATGTTTTCGGGAGAATCTGTTTGTCTGTCTGTCTGTGAACAAAATAACTCAAAAAGTTATGGGTGGATTTTGATGAAATTTTCAGGAAATGTTCAGCATGGGAAAAAGAAGAACTGTTTCAATTTTGGTGTTGATCCGGATCACCGTCTGGATCCGCCATGACGAAAAATTGGATTTTTTTTTTAATAACCGCTGAACTAAAATAGATATCATTATGAATCCAATTGCTAATGGTATGCTTTCATGGTCAGGGAATCTAAATATTTACATATAAAGTAAATAAAGATAGGACTAATATTTATGGTACAAATCCCAATATGGGAGAGGACTGTGGCGCTGGCGGAGGTCTGCGCTCTTCAAGTGCTTTTCTAGTTTTTTTGTAACATTTTATTTTCAAATGATTGCCTGCACAATTTTTCCAATCAGATTTTCTGCCATTTTTTGTCTTTTTTTAGGCTTTTTTGTATGTGATTTTTTTTTTTTTTAAGACTTTTTGTTTGTGGCCTTTTGCATGAGATCTCCAGAGTCCTTGAAGTTCAAGTCCTTTTTTATCCGAGACCCGTTTTTTGATATATTTTTAAACTTTTCTGTTTATAACCTTTTATTTCTCGGGACTTGTTTTCTGTGTTTTAATAGTTCTTTCTGATAACTTCGACCAGGGCTTTTTTTTAATGACTTTATGTCTTGCCTTTTGGCCCTGACACCCATTTTTAAAGATTTTTTTTTTGTTCCAGATTTTTTTTTTTCAAAAGCTTTTCTGTCTGTGGCCTTTTGTAATTTTTTGGCCTTTTATTTCTGAGAACTTTTTGTTTTTTTGTCTGAGAACAGTTTAGAGTGATCTTTTATTTCTAATGATTTTTTTTCTTTTTCTGAATGTTTGTGAGACTGCTTTTATCTTTAAGAACCTTTGCTGTAATCTTTTTTCTGAAGGTGTGCAGTGATCTCTCTACAGTAAAGTCATCGTTGTAACACTCACGATCAGGATGATCTTTGTGTTGATTGTGTTTCGCGTGTGTGGATGCATTAAGAGAGCTTTTGCGTAGGCCGTAATGACACAGACTTCGTTACACACTCGTGCCCGGACCTGCTCTGCAGAAAGGTCACAGGTTTGATGACACCAGGCTGACTCTGAATCCCCACAAAGCCCCCCTCAGCCTTTGGAGTGACAGGTAATGAGGAGGAGGCCGTAGGGGAGGACGAGGAGGAGAAAAGGCCTCACTTCTCCTCCTCTTGTTCGACTCTTTCTACCTCACTTCTCTGCTCTTTACATCACAAGAATGCAAATCTCTAAAGCCTCCAGATCTGAGGGCAGAGATGGTGCAGGGATTTAAAAAGCTGATCCTCCCTGTGTGAGTCACAGATGCAGACCCAGCCTCTCTCCCCCGTTTTCTCCCCCTTCTGTCTGTGCGAAGGTCCCCTGGTTCATCACTGTACTCAGACTGCTTTAATGTGTGGTGACAGAGCGGCAGGTCAAATAAACCTCTGCTCTGTGTACCATCTATTACATCTGTTTGCTCTTTAAAGGACACTGAATGAGTCACCAGCGTCAACTTTTCAGCGCTCCGTCCGTCCGTCCAAATTTCCAATATTGACGGTCCTGCCTGTTTTTATGTCCCCTGTCCTCCACAGTGTACTCTGCAGACGTTTATCACCCGCTAAATAACCCTCTGCCTCCTCTCTTTGAAACGAAGGCCGTGCTCAAGTTCACCTCATGGGCTGAGAGGAGAGGTGTAGTCTGTTCAGTCAGCACAGGGGGGCAGTAGAGACAACGTGCATCATTTAAAATCTGCAGCTGAATGGAGGGTCCCAGCTCTGAGGCTTTTATTTTGACGAGGCTTGAGAAACACGTTACACAGCATTTTGGTATTTTTCTTTGGGAGAGGGGCTGTTTCATTGTAAAGCATCTTTGCTGCCAATCAGAAGGTTACAGGAGAAAATATGAAGAGTTTGTTGCATTATAAATATACCCTTACATATTTATCTACTGGTTTGAAAATTAATATAAGAAGAATAAATTTAAGTTTCTGAAATGTTTTGAGAATAGGGTTTAGGAAAAAAAATCAAACATAAGAAAATCATCTCCTTTTTTTGTGTTTTGTATTATTTTGATGTTCTTATGTATTTACCTTTCTATTAACTATTTCTATTAACTCCTTTAGTCATATGCACAGATTAGTCAATATTTTTTATTTGCATATTTTTAAAACTTGTTTAGTTCCTTATCTTTTATTTTATTATGATTGAATTATTTTCACTATTTTATTTTTAAATTTGACAATTTTCCTTTAATAATTATTCCACTTTTTATATGTTATTGTTTTGTATCTTTATCCTCACTTTTGGGGAGTCTTTTTTATTTCATATTTTTTGTTTCATTTTTTATTCATTTTTTTTATCCATATATTTCCACATTTGTGTTTTTGTAAGTTTGTTTTTCATTTTTCCAGTCAATTTACCCAATGTATTTAGTTTTATTAATCCTGTAAAGCAGATTTGACTTTGGTATTGTTTTTATGTTTCTATGTACCAATTTCCTCATTATCTCAAATGTTGCTGTTTTTCTACCTTCGAGTCAATTTACCTAATTATTTAGATTTTAATTTGTTTGTGAATATATTTTTGTATTTATTTATTCAGTTTCTGTTTTTCCAGGCTGGAGTCAGTTTTTTAATAAATCTATTTTGATGACACAGTTAATATACACTCAACAAAAATATAAACGCAACACTTTTGTTTTTGCTCCCATTTTTCATGAGATGGACTCAAAGATCTTAAATTAATTCCAGATACACAATATTACCATTTCTTTCAAATGTTGTTCACGAATCTGTCTAAATGTGTGATAGTGAGCACTTCTGCTTTGCTGAGATAATCCATCCCATCTCACAGGTGTGCCACATCAAGATGCTCATCAGACACCATGATTAGTGCACAGGTGTACCTTAGACTGCCCACAATAAAAGGCCACCCTGAAATGTGCATTTTTTTTTTTGCTTTAATGGGGGTCTGGGGACTCAGAACCAGTCAGTATCTGGTGTGACCACTATTTGCCTCATGCAGTGCAACACATCTTCTTCACATAGAGTTTATCAGATTGTCAATTGTGGCCTGTGAAATGTTGGTCCACTCCTCTTCAATGACTGTGCGAAGTTGCTGGATATTAGTGGGAACTGGTACACACTGTCGTATACGCCGGTCAAGCACATCCCAAACATGCTCAATGGGTGACATGTCCGGTGAGTATGCTGGCCATGCAAGAACTGGGACATTTTCAGCTTCCAAGAATTGTGTACAGATCCTTGCAACATGGGGCCGTGCATTATCTTGCTGAAACATGAGGTGATGTTCATGGATGTATGGCATGATCTCAAACTATCTTGGAGGTGAACCTGCTGGATGTGGAGGTCCTGGGCTGGTGTGGTTACACGTGGTCTGCGGTTGTGAGGCCGGTTGGATGTACTGCCATATTCTCTGAAACGCCTTTGGAAACGGCTTATGGTGGAGAAATGAACATTCAATGCACGAGCAACAGATCTGGTTGACATTCCTGCTTTCAGCATGCCAATTGCACGCTCCCTCAATGCTTGCGACATCTGTGGCATTTTGCTGTGAGACAAAACTGCACATTTCAGAGTGGCCTTTTATTGTGAACAGTCTAAGGTACACCTGTGCACTAATCATGATGTCAGATCAGCATTTTGATGTGGCACTCCTGTGAGGTGGGATGGATTATCTCAGCAAAGCAGAAGTGCTCACTATCAAACATTTAGACAGATTTGTGAACAACATTTGAAAGAAATGGTAATATTGTGTATCTGGAATGAATTTTAGATCTTTAAGTCCATCTCATGAAAAATGGGAGCAAAAACAAAAGTGTTGCGTTTATATTTTTGTTGAGTATATTTTGCTACTTTTTCATTTACATTGTAATTTTGTTGAATCTATCTGTCTGTCTGCCTTGTTTTTGTAGTATTTTGCAGTTAAACATTTTATTTTTAATTTTTAACGTTTGTGATATTTTATTTTGAAAGACTGTGTAGATTTGTTTTTGGTTCATTTCATATGCTAGTTCTAGAGCTGCAACTATCGAGTATTTTTGGAATCGAGCACTCTCTCAATTATTTCTTCGAGTACTCGAGTACTCTAACAAAATATACTTTTTGTTTTTAAACAAATAAATCAATTGTATACAATGCAACATGTTAGGGCTTTCAAAATGAGCAACCAAATGCCGTTTATTCCTCAGAAAAGGGTTTTTATTTTAACAACTTTCAAAGTTTAAACCAGTACTGGCTTGAAACAAAGCCAATACAATACTGATTTACAAAGCAGTAATATAATTCTGCAATTATATTTGTGAAGTGTGTTCTGGAGGGCATTGTGTAGTTTGGATTGAAATCCTTGATCATGTTCTTAAATCCTGTGTCCTCCACCATGGAAAGAGGACGCATGTCTGTGATGAGCATATTTAAAATGCTGTAATAGTAATAGTTGCAGCCCTAACAACGTGCTATCATGCTAAGCTACGTGCTAAGCTAACTCTGTTTGACATCAGACACACTGCACTGTGTTTTCTTTTCGTCCCTTCTTGTATTGACCACACACTTGGGACACTCTGCCATTTCTTCTGCGGACTCTCTCCTTTCTGTCCCTCTCTTTTCTCTTCCTTCATGATTTTACAAGCCGCGCAGCAGCAGAGGTAGCAGGCGCGTTGTGCCACAGAAATGACCGTCCGTGTCAAACACCATGCACTGTATAGTAGTCCAGATATATATTTATATGTATAATTATATATTAAACGAGGCTTCGAGGCACAAAATTTAATTCAAGGATATTTTGTAATCGAGTACTCGCGAATATTCGAGGAATCGTTTCAGCTCTAGCTAGTTCTGTATTTCCTTTTTTATTTTTTTTAATATATATATTTTTTATATTTGTTTTTTATTTTGTTGTGTTTACATAACCATCATTTTTTTCATATGCATTTTTTTTAACCTATTTCCCTTGTTTATTGGTCCATTTGCCAAATTTTCATTTTTATGTTACATTTATGTGGTTCATTGTGACTGTTTTTCATTAAAATGGATTTAATCTTACCTTAAAAAGTTAAAAATTTAATGCCGAGCTATTCTTTTAACTATACAGTGTTTTTCTATTTACTGCTTTGTTACTGTTTGTTTACATTAGTTTTGATTTGTGATTTTGTTTCTTTATCAATAACATTTCTTTTACATTTTAGTTATTAGTGTTCTTCATGATAATTTTTTTCATTTTTTCTCTTTACCGCTGCTTTTTAGTTTATATGATATTTTAATTGCTGTTGATAATCCTGCCTTTCTGCATGCATCTTATTTACACATAATAACACACTGCTATTGAAGCACTTGTGATGATTAAGTTTTAAGAGCTTGTGTATTGTAATAAAAATGTTTTTCTTAATTTATTTGATTTTCTGCTCTTTACTGTCCTCCAGGTTCACCGCCGTCATCCACCTCCCTGTCCGCTGTTTTGTCCTCGCTTCCTGTCTCACATGAAAGCTCGTCCTGAAGACCTCAAACCTCCTCGTTTCCTGAGCTCCAGGTCCAAACTTCAGCCTCCGTCCCAGGGGAGGACGCTGCCAACGCAAACTCTCACTGCCCCCGTGACACAAACAGTGGAGGGTGAGGCGCCTCATTAAAACATCTGTCTGCTTTCACAGCTTCATCAGGAGGAGGGCGCTGCGTCCGCTCTCCTCATTAACACTCTGTCCTGTCCTGCCTTTTATTCACAGGGGGGCCTTTAGTTTGAAGTATGAACAAAATATTTCAAACAAATTCTGTAGTTTTCAGAATGAATCTCAGTTTTCTTTAGTCTTATTTTGAGCCAACAGGCAAGAGGGAGAGCTGTGTTAATATCACAAAATATGTTGTCAACAAAATTTGAATTTGTCTGCAATATTATCAAAGGAGAAACAGAGCTGTCGAGCACTTTCTGTTAACAACGCAGATGTGGACGCAGGATGGTTGCCATGCTTCCTATGTGTCCATCTCTGAGAATTATCACAATGTGGACTTGATATGAAATAATCAGATTACTAGTACAGTCAGTTCAGAGGTGTAGGAGATGTGTTGGGGTCAACACAGCATCAAAAAGTTACATGACACAAACAGCTACAGTAAATGTCAATCCTCAGTGTCTAAAACCAATGTGTTAAAAGCATGGCACAGATACGAATGTGTCTGACAACAGATGAAGTCAGTTTTAGGAACAAGGTAAATCTAAAGGTTTAGCTTAAAGGGACTGTGAGGAGTTTCTAAGTAATTACAAAAAAGTCTCCCTTTTAGATATATGCCTGATCAAAATACACACTTTAAGATGAGTTTTATAGCATCAAAATAGATTATCTATAAATGCTATTCCTTAGCCTTCTGGTCGGGTCGGACAGGACAGGGCTGGACTGGATACTCAACTTCGGTAACAAGACAATTAAAACTAAAGCAAATTTATATTATTTTATTATTTATATTACACATCTTAGAGCACCGGGCTGTAAGTGGCGATATATAGCCGGCTACAACTACGATAATTTTTCCAAAAATTGCTTGTTGTCACACATCAAAGTCTACCGCTACGTAACTAGAAAGAGATACATTACCTCGTCGCTTTGCATCCTGTAAGTTGTTGAAAAAGGAAGTTGTAAAACAATGCAGAGTTCTGAGGAAGGTCCGGACTACAACACAACAAACACACACTTTGGCTTCGGTAATGTCTTGTGGTACGCTTCAGTTGTAGTCAGAAGTAGGAATTTCCGAGTTCCAAATAGGAAACTGCAACTGGAACGTCCCCCAAAGTCTGAATTTCCTACTGGGAACTCGGTGAAACCTCGTCACCCCCGAGTTGACAATCGAGGATGGCTGCCCCCAGTGTGAACAGTTATTTAGCTCCTGTAATAATCAATTTATTTGCACTTGTGACTGGGGTGTGTCGCTCTAGATCAGCTGTATACATAGTATTGTTAGACTTATATTTACAAAAATGCTGCCATAGTGATAATCACATTCTTCATACAACAACACAGGGTGTGCTAACAACAGCTAACAATAGCCTGGTAGATCGGCATGTTTTTCTCTGGCTTCAACTGAAACGCCGATAAGTCGGAGATGATGTCACTCCCATTTCCGAGGTTACTGGAACGCAGCATTACGACAGTCGCTGCGCGTGCTCATGGGTAGCAGAGTCCTTTTTTCACTGGTAATAGATTCGCCTCATAGCACCTTTAAGTTATAGCGGTTTTAGATTTTGTTTAGTTTCTCTCGCTCCTTTTTTTCAGTACATTGTCTTGGTTAGCATATGTTGATGTATCAATGAAAAACTTTAAAATGAGGTATTTGAGAGGACACTCTCAAAGGAGTGCCGAGGCCTTGGTCTGGTATTTGCTCCACTATCAATCAGAACATTAGATGTTTAAGCCCAGCACAGACTGTCACATGTGTATGTGTCCTTGGGCATGGCACTTAACTCATATTTGTCAGACATAAAAGGCAGTGAATGTGTTAGCAAATACTGACAAGCAACTTTCATAGAAATCCTGAACATCAGTGCGTGACTGTGAGAGTGAATGGGTGTCAATGGGTGGATGTGACCTGCAGTGTAAAGGTGCTTTGAGTCATTAGAAACACTAGAGAAAAGTTCTATAAAAGCTCAAGTCCATTTACTGTTTACACTCCTTGGTACTTTTAGTACATCTGTGAGCACAGTTAGCTGAAAGCCACCAGTTAAAATGATCACTCATTGAACCATAACACCAGGACGTCCTGATGGTATAAGGGGGAAAATGAAGTGCAGACAATGCTGATGATCTGGTCTTAACACACAGTATCTGCTACTGAAGTAAATCTTTCCACTAACACATTACAGTCTGAATTTATAGTGTAAATGCAAGTTTTTCAATGAGGCCAGACAAAGTGTTGTGGTGGAAGGGGCTGCTTTTACACCTTTTGATGCAGTTAGAGGAGGCTTTTGCTGGCTGTGAACTAACGTAAATGTATTTGTCTTGTTTCAGTAGAGGAAAAGGCTCTTGGATTTTTTTTAGATTCAAAATCTTGTTGCAGATGCAAGTGCAGTATTAAACAAGGAGAGGCATAGGCTAGGAGAAGTACTGACCTGTATGTGCTCTCTATATTTTGTTCAGTTTTTGCTGTCACAACACTGAACAGTGATTTTCCTAACATTCTTCAGACCAATCACATGATAAGATTGATTACTGCTGTTAATTTTGATTGTTTAACAGTTAGCGGGATTGTTGCCATATATGCATATGTGTGCAGCCTGAGCTCTCAATGTGCCCTCTGATGGTGTTAAGTACTAACACATATTTAAAAGGCAGGGATACAGTGAGTGCAATTCCTCCCATAATTCAGGTCGACGCTCACAAAATCAATCTAGCAACATTTGAAAATGTAGTTTGAACAATCAAGGACCTTACTGTTTGCAAGTTCTGCTCATCTTCAAATAACTTCTAAACTATTTGTCAAACTTAGGCAGTATTAAATACATTTATTGCAATGTTTGTCTTAATTACACAATGGCCTCATTGAGAAGACTTTGTGCATAAAATTAAAAAAGGCTAAGCAATATGGAAAATGTCCTTCATCAAAAATACTGAAAAATGGGGTGCTTGTTTGGTTGAGTGTGCACCATGCACGTCACATGTACATGCTTCTGCCGGTCCGGGTTCGAATCCAGTCTGTGACCAGTTTGCAGAGTGTCTTCTCCTACTCTCTCACCCCCTTTCACAAGCCTATCCACTGTCTCTCTCCTATAAAAGGGCACAAAAAAAGGCACAAAAAAATACTAAAAATCAAGCTATTAAAATAGTTATAGGTAATTTTACATGTACGCTTTCTATTTGATGCTCACCTGTAATGACTTTATTTTGAGGCCCCAGGCAGTTACCCACCCTTACCCAGTGGTAGGACCGCCTTTGTTTCTCCCTCTGCCTGAGCGATGGAGGTAGAGGCCACCGGGCTCGTGGTTAGCTCTTAATCTCGCTCTGTGGTCGTGTTTGGTTAAGTCCATATCTCCCCTCTGGTGAGGAAGTGCTCACAGTGTCGCCCTCCTGGTGGTCCTGCTGGACGGCGTGAAAGAGCACGAGTTTAAGGAGACCTGCAGCTCCATTCAGAGTCCAGCCTCTGATGTGAAGGCATGCTTTTTTTTCCCAGCACACACTAGGGCTGGGAAATGAATCAAGTTTTTCAGGTATATCCTTTTTCTTACAAGTAAAGTTTGAGAGTGACAATTTTTACAACGTTTTACATCATTAAGATAAATTGTATTATGAATACTAGAAAAGGGTGAGCTGCTGTCCACAACAAAGTTTTTGCAGGCCTCTGCATTAGTCGTTATTACCTCCGCCAGGAGGTTATGTTTTCAGGAGAGTCTGTTTGTCTGTCTGTCTGTACGTGAACAAAATAACTCAAAAACTTATTGATGGATTTTGATGGAATGTTCAGGAAATGTTCAGCATGGGAAAAGGAAGAAGTGATTCCATTTTAGTGTTGATCCGGATCACCGTCTGGATCCACCATGATGAAAAATGTGATTTTGGTGAATAACTACTGAACTAAAATAGATATCATTATGAATCCAATTGCTAATGGTATGTTTTTATGGTCAAGGAATCTAAATATTTACATGAAATAAATGTAGGACTAATATTAATGGTATAAATTATAATATGGGAGAGGACTGTGGTGCTGGCGGAGGTCTGCACTCTCCGAGTGCTTTTCTAGTTGGTTTTATAATGTATGTGAAAAAAATACTGAGATCTATATCAAATACCACCACTCTTTAAAGCAGCGCTACGGAAGATTTTCGCTTGACCGGAACGAGAACTCAGCTACCCATGAGCTCTAGCGCGCGCATACTGCCATAAGGATACAGATCTGCCGATCGCGTGCATTTGTTTTGTAGGCGAATCACAGAAGCCAGGACTTCATTCAAAAGTATTCTTCTGTCTTCAGCGGCTGTTTGCAGGATGGATAGCGACGAGGTAATGTGTTTATTTTTGACTAAATGACGATGTTGAAAATTGCTAAGTTCAACTTGGTTTTATTACCGTAAAGTCGCCCCCGTCCTGTTGAAGCAATAAAGTAAATAAAAGTAAAGACAACCACGAGCTGGCGATATCACACACTTAAAATAGGTCTAAACAAAACTACATACTGGTCCGTTCACAAGAATACTGTAAACGGATGGTAAACAATCAGCAAGTACTTACAAGTCCAGCAATAACAGGGCCAAGTCAGCATCGGTCGGACATCCCTCCTCGTCTTTTATTTCGCGCCAGCAAGTGTGAAATAAACCGAACCGATGTTTATTCTGGTCCGAGCATTCAGCTTGTTTTTCTCTCGCTTTCTTTGTTTTGTATCCTCAAATAAACTTTTCTTTTTCTTGCGTTCTTTGCTGCCTCCGCCATGACTACAGCTCCGCGTTTGACTTTCGCTGACATTCCGTGTTTTAAACAAATCGGGAATCAGGGGAAGTGACGTATGCCGTAAAGCAGTCCAAACTTGTAGTTTTTAGTGTGGCAGGGTTCCCACCATCCACCTCGAAGTTACATAGCGCTAGTGACAGCGATACAGACCACTTCAGAACACGACAGAGGTTTCATTGAACACATTGTAAAGTGGTGGACCATGACGATGAATATCTAAGGACTATATTATGTTTGAAAAACTACATAGTGTTGGTTTAAATCCTAAAAAAGCCCCAAAAGACACTGAGACATTAAGTTTTATCCCACATCGCCCAGCCCTACAGTATGGTACAGAACAAGTCAGAGGTCCAGTCATCTGACCAGTCATTGTGCCTCTCTGTATGCTTCACATTTACCGACATTTACCGCTGAATTGTCGGTCAGCATTGCCCTGAAATGACCAGTGTATGCTTATCTTAAAATAATACTTAAAGGTCCCATGCTCTAGCGTGTATGACCGTTTACACCATGAATTGGGTGTCCAAAAAGCAAGGATTTGACTTCAGTTTTAGTTAAAAGAAACAAACCATTTTGTTTCTGTGAAGAGCCAGATATTGCCCCATTCTACTCCCCTGTGGAAACACTCAGATCTGAGGGAGCTTGGAGGCTTTAGAGGCCATGATGATGAGCTCTGAGGGGTCACAGGCCACAGTACAAACTTTCAAAACAGTTGTGGTCTATGCTTGTGATAAGCAGCAACACATGTAGGTGGAGTCTGTATAGCTATGACATCATAAACCCCAGAAGTTCAAGATGGAGCATGTTTTAGGAGCATTTCTCCTAAATGGAGTGTTTCGTGAAAGGTGTTGTGTTCTTCTGCTGCCCAAGCACCTTCAAACAACATTAAAAGCAAATAAAAATGTTTTTGCACAATGATAGGATTTGTTCAGGGTCTGCTCAGAAAAACATCTAAGGAAAATAATAAAGTACTTACACGATGTGTTTAAATTTAACTTCCTAAGTTTCTATCCAGCAATTTAGAAGATAAATAATGATTGTAGAGTGACAGGGAAAAGCACTTTGCCTTTGAAAGTTACATTTTCTAAAAGATTTGTTTATATATTTACTTCTGCCTTAAAAAGCACGATAAGAAATAATTTTAGAACAAGATATAAGATGTTGTTCTCCTTTATAACCTTTGCTGTTTTCCTTTTCATGCAGAATTTATCTTTTACTCTTCAAAATCCTGAACGATCAGAACCAAGTAAAGAATTAAACTGTTGCTTTATTATCCATGCCCCAAGGGACTTGTGTGCTTGTGCAATTTAAACAATACACTGTCTAATTTAGGAGAGGTGTTGTAATTTTTTATGCAACAGATCATCATATTATAGAGGTTTTAATTAAAAAAAGATTCAATTCATTCATTCAAGAGAAAGTTTGAACAGCCTCAGTTTGTTGCTGATTCTTCTGTGCACTTCACACAGTTTGTGAGAGTTCGTCTTTAAGTTGGGTAGTAAAAACCAAAACACATTGAGAACTAATTTTAGCTCTGCATTGTCCAGCCCTAGCTCTCACCTCATACCACAGCAGGGCACAGCTTTCACCATGCCCGCTTCTGTGCATGTGTGTATGTGTAGCCGAGGAGGGGGGGGCTTTAATACTAATTATTCCACCATATGGTGGTCGACTCCCTCACAATCGCCCTTAACCCCGAGTCTGAAGAAACGTGCTGCGCCCGACGCCGTGCCTTTGCGCCCTGACACATGTCATTCATATGCACATCCACACGCACACACCCGTTCATGTACGGGTGTGTGTAACAGATGGGAATGGCGGGGCTTTGTAAGAGGAGGCAGTGCAGAAATGTGCTCTCCAATGCTTTCTCTTTATCCCCCTGTGCTGACTCCTCTCTGCAGTAGACCCCCAGGAAACAAGAGCAGATTGTCTGACACCCTCGACCCCCCCTCCATCATCACCCCCCTCTCAATCACACAAACACACACACACACACCCTCTCAGTGGTCAACAAAAAATAGGAGAAAGGAAGGGGTGTGTAAAGGCAGGGGAGAAAGAATGGGGAAGGCGAAAGGGAAATGGGCGGCGCTGGATGGAGTTGATGTTAGTGGAGGAGAATCTCGCAGGGATGAAAGGGAATGTTGAGGAGAAGAAAGAGTGGAGATAATGAAAGTTGTTGGGATGGAGAAGGATGTGTAAAAAATGGAGCTGCAAGTGCTTTAGAAATGGGCTGCATTGTTTTAGTGTCTAAGTGTGTTATTAAGCCACAGGTTAAATCACTAACTTAAAACAAAAGATCCTCAATTTCCTCCTTTGCTACTTAAACGCAAAAAACACCACTACAGTCTGTTTTACATTTCAGAATATTTAATATATCTAAGTTTTAGACTACTGCCTGGAAAATCAAGATTTCTTATTTATTCATTTATTTGTTATAATTTTCTTTTTATTTAGAATCCACATTTTGAACATATGAATTAAAATCAAGGCAAAATTCAGTAAAGACAAACATGAGTGAAAAGAGGAGAAGAAAAAACAACCATAATAAAAATACAAAAGACATGGAAGTAACACGTGTGCAGCACAGAATCAGGGGGATTGCAGTTTAGCTAATACTGTAGCTACTGCTAATTCTTAAAATCTGATGTAAGTGGTTTGATCAATGCAATCCAATTTCTCCAATAGTCTTCAAACACATCACTCTTCAATCTCAAAATAAAATTGTATTTTTCCATAACATATATGTCATGCATAACATTAAACCAGTCTCTGATACAGCCACTTCTTTTTTTTTTTACAGCTTTTTTGTTTTACAAGCAACCAACATGATGATACAAAGAAGCTTTAGGGGTGCTGGTTTGGCGGAGTGGTTAGAAACCAGGCACCCCATGTACTTGCTTCTGCCGGTCCAGGTTTGAATCCCACCTGTGACCAGTTTGCAGAGTGTCTTCCCCGACTCTCACACCCCCTTTCACAAGCCTATCCACTGTCTCTCTCCTATCAATAAAGGCACAAAATGCCAAAAAATACATTTAAAAAAACAAAGAAGCTTTAGACGAACCCTGGAATTGATGTGGCATCTTTTCCCATTTTATCCCGTCTTATTTTTCAATCACAGAACACGTCCCACAATATACACGGTAGTGGTTTGCTTTCGTCTCTCCACAACCTCCCCAACCATCTGCCTGTCCCTCTGTATGTTTCAGTTTTCATAAAGAATCTTTCCAATTGAACTCTCTCCAGGACAATGAGTTGGTGGACCTCCACTGTTTCTCAATTACACTCACCCACTCCTCTAAAGATCAAGATTTCAAGTGTGATTGCATCACCTGTACGAGGTTCACATTTTAAGACTTTGCCAATAAAAAAAAGAATACAGTACACACTTGTTGCATGTCACAAGACATTTAGTGCTAATGATGTTCATTGTGTTGCTGTTGGGCAAAATCTTAAACTGCTGGGCGGTATTTGTAATTCCCAGATAGTGAAGCATCTAACAGCATTAATCTCCTATTTGCTCCTCTCTGGGTTTTCTCTTTATGAGATGGGGCTTGGTAGAAATACAGTTCAGGGTTGAGTTTCCATAGATTGGTGCATCCAGTAACAGCAACCCCTTCCTTCATTCATTTCGTTTTTCTTCTACGTACATGTGTTGTAACACCTCTTGTTTCTCATGCAAACCTACATCGCCATCTACTGGACTGGCATGCACACTACAGTGTTTTCAGTCGTCCTTGCCTTACTACATGAACACCTATTGCTTTTGTAAATGTAAAGGAAAAATCTTTCTGTTTCTGGTGAAAAGGCTCTGTGTAAACAGGGCCTGAGACCACATCAGAGAGCTCAGGATACATAGAGCTACCTGAGGGCTAGGCCTGTCACGATAATCAATAAACCAATTAACCGCATGATAAATAAAAACGTCCTTGGTAAGTTTGCTGGCCTCGATATATTGACACGTGCATGTGTGTTTGTTTTCCTTATCTCTTTCTACCAAAGAGGCTGAATGAGAAGATGGGTCACTCTGTGCAGCTTTCTCAACAACGGGGTGTGTTGTTTCTATTGCGGATTTATAGCAGAGTGAGTATCTGTCAGCTATTCAATCTTTGGGGGAGGCAGGGCCTCTCGCGCGTACACACACAGAGAGCTGAAGTGAGCATCCTGAGGAGTAACAAGTAAACAAACACAAATATGAATGATGGCACGAAAGCGATGGTTCCTAAGCTTAATGCCACAGCCCCAGTGTGGGAATATTTTGGTTTTAAACAGAATGAACGAGGTGTGGGCCCATAAACACCGACGAGCTGATATGTCGTATTTGTTTGAAAGTAGTGGCGACGAAGAAGAAGAGGAGGTGCAGAGGAGCCTTCGTCCTGACAGTAAGCGCTTACTGAGGTGTTTGATCGCTAAAGTAAATACAAATTAAACAGCACAAAATGGTGCACGCTTACAGGCAGCGTCATTCGCTACATTGCAAAAGAAATGCAACCCTTCAATACAGTTGAAAAGCATTTTGGGACATTTTACAGACGTTTTTACAGACAGTAGGAATTGACTGGGAGAACGTACATGTCACAAACAATACCAGAACTGTATACACTCCAATTTATTTGTTGTTTTTATTGTTTTTTTGTGTTTTTATTGGAGTTTTGTATTTTTCTTCTTCACAGAGACAAGGTCTGTTTTTTTTAATTGTTTTTGATTAGTATAATGATTTTTAGTAACATGCAATTTTTCCCAAAAGAGAGACCATGTCATTTTTATTAGGTCTATTTTTTTCTCTTTGTTTAACTTGTTTTATTTAAAAGCTCTTCACCTTCCAATTACAGTTAAATGTTTTTAAGAAATTAAACTTTATTGCTTTTGATACTGTGTACTCACTTTATGACATATATTATAATTATATTCATGAAAAAATGATATTTCAAAATAATATTAACAATAATATTGTTTGTTTTTTTTGAAATTCTTTATTTTTCTGGTTCTGAGATGCAGAAGTCAGTGTACATAGTATCATAAAGATACAAACTTCAAAGACAGAATTCCAATCCCTCTGCAAATCAGTCTTTTCTTTTTGTTATTTAAGTATTAAGAACTAAAACAAACAGGTGGGAGTAGAAGTGTGTACATAAAATCAACCAAAAATACTACATAAGAAATCTCGAGTGGCAAAAAAACAAACAAACAAACAAAAAAAAAGGGAATTAATATATGTGTGTATATGCATACATGCGCACACATGCACACACTTTAACAAGTATATACAATCTCATACATGTATACATACATGCACACACACACACACACATATAAAAAACGAGGTTTGAAAAACTGCAAATTCCTCAGATATTCAACTCGACAAAATCTGTTTGAATAGGTCTGACATATTTAACCCAGCTGACCCACAGCTTTACAAAGACATCTTTTTGTAAATGTAAACAGAAATGAATTCTTTCCATAGTATATATATCATTTACAATTTTAATCCACTCCTGTATTGTTGGGGGTTCAGGAAGCAACCACCGTTCGGTAATAGCTTTTTTGCAGGCTGTGATCAGTATGCGGAAAATGTATTCGTCACTATGTCTTGTCTGAAAATCGACATTTCCTAAAAATAAGGTGTCAAACTGTAGGGGTATGTCTGTTTCAATAATAGATGTTAAAGCTTTATGAAACTCTGACCAAAATGATTTTATCACAGGGCAATCCCAGAAAATGTGCCAGTGGACAGTGGACAGTTATCGTCCAGCAAAATTTGTTGTCGCGACAGGCCGAGGGGTAGTTAAAGCACAAACCTGGTTAAAATATCATTAGTTGTTGGACTTAAATGCACAAAATAAACTGTAAGAACCAATGTCATCATTAGATTAATATAGGTTGCTGATAACAGGTGGACAGAGCACATCATCACTTTGCAGTCATCTCTTCTCAACTGTATTGATGAACATTGCAGTTTGAGCCCCCACAGGAAAACAAGGAGCTTACTTACCAATTTCTCCTTGTGAATTTTCTTATCATAATGTAATAATATTCTCATGAGACTCTTAATTCAACGGTCATGCATCTGTCATATTTGACTAAAAGTCACCAGTTTACACAATCAGTAGTAAAACCATCAAACTCATTTCAGTTTGTTATGCAAGTGCTGCCTTGTTGAATAGTAACCTCCACCAAGGAGGGCATGTTTTTGACAGGGTATGTTTGTTTGTTTGTTTGTTTGCTACTGGACGGAATTTGCTGAAATTTTCAGGAGATGTTGGTAAAGGCCCAACTCATATATAATTGGATTTTGCTGGTAATCCAGATAACCTGCATTAACGAACAATGGTTTTGCTCAAAAACTGTCAAACTAATAATGATATTGACATGATTCACAGTGCTTGATGTTGTTTTCAGAGTCGAGGAATCATATTATGTTGGTAACTTTATCATGGAACTACTAGATTTAACAATATTTTAGCTACCTTGGCGGTTTAGGTTCTCCAAGTGCTCTCTAGTTTCTGTGCGTTGCAAGCTTATTGGATGGATGAACATTTGTTTTTGTGGAGTGACTTTGCACAGATTTGGAGAGTTGTTGACTTGTATTTGTAGTTTTTCCTTCATATTTTTTGCCCGTAGTTTTTCACTGTCGCTGTGTGGACTTGTCAACCAGCCTTTTATTTGTCAACATCCACAAAGCTAAAAGCAAGCAGGAATATCTCCATCATTAAGGTCTTTTTTTTTGTTTCAAAAGGCAGCTACCATGTTGGAGTTTCTTTTTCTTTAATTTCCTTTTTATTGAAATGTCATTGTATCACTTTTCAGTGGATCTTAACACATTTTTTAAAATTTTTTATCAACAAAAACATCAACAAAAAAACTTCAGTTGGATAAGTTGAATACAGAATAGGTTATTTAACATTAAAATGACTGTATTGGAAAAAAAAGTTCTTATCACAGTGAGTTTACTAATATGAAACTATTATTCAATCAGTCATATAAATCCACTTGCCGTATATCAACCATGTTGGAGTTTCACCTGTTAAAGCTCTTTGCTTAAATGATCAGTATAGATGTAACAAAACTTTTTATTTATATGAACGTTCCAGCCATTTTTATGATCATAAATATTATTCTTTTCAGTTTTTCTCTCTGGATACTATATTGTTGTTGTTTTTCTTTTGAATAGTGATCTATCTCTGTAAAACTTTCGAAGGAATGTCATTGAAAAAAAGCCGATCCAGTAAAAACCAAATAAAACCCTTTGATATTTCACAAAATCTAACTTTAGGACACTCATAACTGATCTAATATTCTGCCACCTCCATCTGATATTGAAGATTGTCTTAATAAAAGCCCCCCTGGCCTCAGGTCTGATTGCTTTTGTGAATATTGAGTTTGGAAACAGGCAGCTGCTCCAGCGGGGCAATTTCTCGCCGCCTTTGTTAGCGGGTCGACCCTCCCAGCGGGGAAACCACTGTCTGGACTGAACAGAGTGGGAACGAGAATGTCACAAACAGACTCTGGCAGTTTTAAAAATGACCCACGCCATGTTGACCAATGAAAAACAGCCTTTGTACTATTCTTTGACCAATGAAATAAGGCCTTTTTGAAGTCAGTAAATAAAGAGAGTTGAAAGACATGCAGGGTTTATTTAAGGAGTGTTTTGTCTCTTTTTAAGGTAACTTCAAACCTCCAGACAGAGGAAGAAACGCTGTGCAGACTCACGTCACAGGAAGGCACTCTGCTGTTGCTGTCCCCTGTGTCCCACTTCATCGTTCTCCACCATCATCCATCATTAATGCAACACTGTCCCACCAAAACACCCATCCTCATGTCCCGAGCATTTCAAATGAACTGCCAGCATCCCCAACCTCTCCTTATCCAACTCAAGAAGAAGAAGGTCCCCAAGAGAGGGAGAAAGTACCACAACCAGCTCTGGTGTCCATCACAAAGTCAGACTTTGAGCTGGAGCTTGAACCATGTGATACGGCTCAGTCTCTGTCTCCAGTCTGCGTGGGGTCAGACAGGTCCCTCTCAGATTTTAGTCGTCCTCATTCCAGCCTGTTCAGCCGCAGCACCGATCTTGCCAGTGGACGGAGCAGCGTTCTGTCAGGTAAAACATCTGTGATGACAGCAGAAAGTATTCTGCTCCATGTTTCTCTTAACACTGATGATTGTTTATTGTAAATTTTGAAATTAGTCGATTTAAATATGAGGGTCTTTGCACGTCTTATTCAAGAGAAAAGTGCGTGGGAGAAAAAGTCAGTTTGAATGCAAAGATAGACTCCCGCACTACTAACTTATAGGTTATTTATCTGCCGCGGTTTGGTTCTCAGACGGTCTGAGAGCAAAACGTTGCAAATAAATGAATTTCTTGCAAGTTAGACGATGTGCGGACGTCTATCTTTGCATTTAAAAGTAGTCTATTTGAAATGTTTTATCATTACATTTGTACTTTTCAAGTTTCCCCATCCCAGTGTGATGATTTAAAGGGACTGTGAGGAGTCTCACTTTTAGATATATGCCTGATCAAAGAGTTTTATAGCATCAAAGTAGGTTATCTATAAATACCATTCCTTAGCCTTCTGCTCGAGTTGGACAGGGCTGGACTGGTCTGGATTCTGAACTTCGGGAACAAGACAATTAAACCTAGAGCAAATTTGTATTATTCAGAGACGTCTTAGAGCACCGGGCTGTAAGTAGCGATAAATAGCCGGCTACAAAACTACAATGACAAGCTTTCCAAAAACTGCTTGTTGTCATACATCAAAAACTACCGCTACGTAACTAGAAAGAGATACATTACCTTGTCGCTTTGCATCCTGTAAGTTGTCGAAAAAAAAAGTTGTAAAGCGATGTAGAGTTCTGAGGAAGGTCCAAGCTGCATTTTTATCAGCATCACAACAAACAAACGCTTTGGCTTGGTGGTGGTGCGTTCCAGTTGTACTCGGAAGTAGGAATTTCTGGGTTCCGAGTAGGAAACTGCAACTGGAACGTCCCCCGAGGTTGGAATTTCATACTGGGAACTCGGTGAAACCTCGCCACCCCCGAGTTGACAATCGAAGATGGATGCCCCCAGTGTGAACAGTTATTTAGCTCCTGTAATAATCGATTTATTTGCACTTCTGACTGGGGTGTGTCGCTCTAGATCAGCTGTATACATAGTATTGTTAGACTTATATTTACAAAAATGCTGCAATAGTGATAATCACATTCTTCATACAACAACACAGGGCGTGCTAACAACAGCTAACAATAGCCTGGTAGATCGGCCTGTTTTTTTCCAACTTCAACTGGAACGCTGATGAGTCGGAGATGATGTCACTCCCGAGCATTATGACAGTTGCCACACGTGCTCATGGGTAGCAGAGTCTTAATGTCGCTGGAAATAGATTCTCCTCATAGCACCTTTAAATTATTGAATTATACATGACATACTTAAACATCCACTGTGTCCCTGTTACAAATGATAACATGACATAAAATGAAAAATTTAATGAATGAAACTTTTTCCTCTGTTGTTTTTCAGCAGACATCAGAGACTCCGACCCAGAGGGCAGCGTTTGTTTATCACCCTTACACCCACACTCAGCAATGCAGTCACCTTTAGCTCCAGAAGAATCCCACTTTCACCAATCATCTGTAAATAACACAAATACTCCTCCACCATGTGAACAGCCCTCCAACCCAGTTAAGCCCCTCTCATCTAGTCTAGGATCAGCTGCTGTCCCTGAGGTCTATAAACCTTCAAGTAGATGTGGAAGCACAAGAAAGATGGAGAGTCACCACCAGGCTGCAACAACAGATCTTGCTCTCAACCCGCATTCAGACTCTAATCCTGGCCTTGTCACCTTGGCTTTCCCCTCCACTACTTGGTCCTCTTGCCCAAGTCCACAGAAGACCACCGCTTCTCCTAGATCAGGCTCAGAACCAAAGCTGACCCCTTCTTCCCCCGTGACCCGCCTGGAGTCACAGCGATGGCCTGTTCTGCCTCCAATCACCCCCGTCAGAGGTAAACTGAACAGAAGGACCTAAAATACAAAACACAGATTACTTTGTGCTTTTATCATGAACAGTTTTGTGGTCACACATGTTTTTATATTTCAAGTGCTACAACCCTTCACTTAAAACAAGCCTGCGTGCTTCATTTCCCTCATGTGAAGTTATGTGAAGCTGCTACTGAATATATCTTATTTTCTGATAAGGCTGTTCACAGTGTAGCAGCCCTTGGCATCAATGAACACGCTGAAAGTTCGACTGGTGCATACTCTTCTTTATTAATCCATCTGGCACTGTGAAACTACAAACACATCAATTCATATTAGTATTTAATTCAATTCATTTACATTTTCTTTCAATAATACATGATTATAACTACATAACAAAGGGTAAGCACTCACACACAAGCACACACACACTTCCGTAAACACTAGCATTTAAATTGCACCACCCCAAAATACAAATATTGCACCGTCCCAACATACAAAATATTGCCACTTCCCGACACACAAGAAAGACAAACTTGAAAGCGACATACCTCGCTTCGCCTGCCCAGAGTGCAAACTTTTATAAGTGACCATCATCCAGCTCAGAACCCGACTCGTCCCGACATAACGTGCTGCTCTGCAAAATAAGAATATATTTGAGTTTTACCTGACGGAACAACAAAGAAACTTTCTTAAATGAAACACTTCACATAACGTGTTGCTGTGGTTCTCCGAGCGTGAGGAAAGACTAATCAGATTGATGCAAACCCGGTGTGTGAGAGCGTTTACCCTTTAAATCCGGTTCCGGTCAGGCTACTCAACCAGGAACATGAATAGATCATTTTTATTGGCTCCGGTGGCCACTTACACACAGTTAGAGCTAGAAGGGAGGATGTCAATTGTCAAAACATCAGAAATAATAGAGGAAGATACACTTTATTAATCCCTCATGGGGAAATTCATTTCTTTACACTCTGCTACATACACAGAGTCTGAAATACACATCACAAACAGGTCCTACAATCATACATCAATGTAGAACTGTCAGGGTGATGGCTTTGCTGCTCCTGAAGAAGCACTACCGAGCAGCTTCGGAGTTAATCAATCAATCAATCATTATTTGTATAGTGCCAATTCATAACAACTGTTATCTCAAGACACTTTACAAAAGAGCATAAAACTCCTTATTTTATTGATACATATATATGCATAGATACATATATACTAGGGGTGTAACGAAATGGTCAACTCACGAAATGATACAAAATACAAAACAGGGCTCACGATACGAAATACTCACGATATAAAATAAAGATTATAGAAAATCCCCAACAGTAGGAAGTTGTGCAAAAATCTCATTTTCTTTTTCTTCCTAATGCAGACATACAAAAATATTGCTGCATCAGTACAAAATAAATGCTCTTTGAAAAAAAACAAAATTGTAGTTTTTCCCCTTATTTAGACTACAGTGCAAATACAAACATAAAATCTCAATAAAAGCGCTTTGTTGTTGTAACAATCAGGATAACTACATTCTTGAATGAAAATGAAAACAAATAGCAGTCCTCAGAGCTGCAGTTTAGACCTATAAATGTCTGAACTGTGAACTGTAATATTTAGCCTATAACAGTGCATATACTTCTGATCTTCAAGTATGATCAAATTCTGTCAACTCAACAGAAGATGCAAAAATCAAATATTGTTTTTTATGCAGACTTACACAAACATACAGTTGCTGCCTGTCTCCAGTTCAAAGTAATTGGTAGTTGTACTCGCTGCGGTATACAGCGAACTGTAGCGGCATATTTTGCACACGGTTGTCGTTTTGTCCGCAGTCTTCTCACTGTTCTCTTGTCTTTTACATGGGAAGCCAAAATAGGTCAACACTACTGATTTATTTGACGAAGGAGCATCAGCTAATTCCTCAACCTCGTCTTCCTCCATGCTGAAGCGAGTGTTTTGCTACGGTAGGCGAGGAGGGTAAAAAATCACCAGCGCCCCTTCGCATTTTTTTATTTCGTGCTTCTTTGAATTTTATTTCGTCATTTTTTATTTCCCTAATATATACATATATAAAATACACATATACATATATATACATCCAACACCCAACATGAATCCATATAGCCAATCATGAATCCCTCCATCATGGTGGCAAGAAAAACCTTCTGTTGAGCAGCAGGAAATCTTGAATGTGGATCCCAGTCTCATGATGAACAGCAAATCCACACGATGCTGTGTTGCTGTGAGGGCAAAGGACGGAAGGTTAGCGGAGACAAGTGGACCAAAGTTAAGTGTCTTGCTGAAGAGTACTTTGGCAGTTCCCAGGAGGTCAACTCTCCAGCTACCAAACCAGCTTCAAAACATAGTTCATGTTGGGACTTGAACCAGCCACCCTACTGCCTCCTCATATGTTTGTGTATAAACAAAATCTTTGTTGATCTCAAGTAGGTGGCATCTTCATAGACTTAGAACCACATCCTACTTTTCCATCATCTTGGACTTAATACCAGCCAGTCATGAGTTAAGAAGTCTGACCTAGCAGTCTTAAGCTGTTGTAATGAGGACATAATCTGTCAGTGAATGTGTTGGTCCAACTGGCTCTGCATATACAGTGAAATATGAGGAAGATGGGACCTTAATCTAAGCTCTTGTCTGTCTCTCTTAACTGTTATTTACCTGCCAACTTGGCTTAAGCTATTCTATGGTTATCAGTTTTGCTTCATGTAAACACAACTAAAAACATGAGCCCTAAACTGTGTTAAAAACAAAACTGTGGTGGAGTCTTTACCAGCAGTGGTGTTGATACTGGTTTACTTCCATCCAGTTGTTAAAGGTGAGATAAAAGCTCTTATGGCCACATATGGACTGTTCACAGCCTCCTCCCTCGAGGCCTGATTGTCCTGAACATGGCTGGACATCCACTGGTAGACAAAGAGTGAAGGCCAGACACAGAGGACTCAAAGCTAGCCTCCATAGTGTGGCGCTCTGATGCTCCTGCCCCCATCAACACGTTATGAAAGCATCCCTGTCACCCTGTTTTTGCCACCTCCTCCCACCTCATAATAAATAACCCAGAAAGCCTTTCTTTCTGCTCTAAATCAGAGATAGAAAGGACTGCTTTTGATGAAAAGCTGGTACCGTTTGATTCCCCGTTCAAAGGCGTGAGGCCCCAACAATAGGAGCCAGGGTGCCTACCTCGTGTGCCGTGCCTCTCAGCCTCGGCACCCCCGTGCCTCTGCTATTCTCCGTTTCTCTAAGAGAGAGACGTGTAGCTGATGGTCATAAATCCACACCGACCGCCGCTCGCTGACGGCAGAACACTGAGCCGGGCCGCCACAATAGAATACCTCCGCGGCTTTCCTGCGGACGCTAATTTACCGTTCCCAATGGGGATAAAGGACGGGGCCACTGACATCTGACTCCTCCGGGAACTTTATGAAAGAAAGCAAACAATGTGGAAATTGTGTAGGGATTTTCTCTTTTCTATCAGAGACATCTACTGTTCTCTGCGTGGTGCTGTACCACAAAAAGGAGGGGGGGGTCATGCTGTATTGGAGCACGCTGTTCTCTTCATGGCAGACACAGAGCGAGTGTCACTGGTTCATTTATTTCACTGCAGATGGAGGCGATTCAAGCTTAGTGTAGCCTCAATGTGGCAGCGTGTAAAGCTCAGGGGATAAGTCTGCTTTATTACAACTCTGGTTTATTGTCAGTGTGTCAGCCATCATTTTTTACACTGCAAATCTGACCAACAAAAAAAAAAAAACTACATGAAGAAAGTCTATTTTATCTGCAAAAACATGTTCTCAAAAGATAAAATGCCAAAATGTCAGCAATATTCCACACTGTGATAATTACCGCAGTATCAACAATAGAAAGAGCGTTAGATCTGAAAGCTGTTTGTATCAGGTTTGTCCATTTAGCTTTTCATAGAGGTCACATATCATTCTAGATAGATGTTTGAATGTTTAATGTTTCGTACAAAACTAGAAAGCAGTTGGAGAGCCAAACCTCTGCCAAGGTAGCCCACATATTGAAGTTACATCTAGGGGTGTCCTGTTACAACTTTTTCACCTCTGATACAATACTGATATTGCAGCCTTGAGTATTGGCTGATACTGATATAGATCTGATACAATATCAGCAGGAATCATACATATTTTTATTACTTATGTTGTTGTATCGACTGTGAGAAAAGGCTTGATCAAGTGAGATTACTCAGAACAGTAGCAGTAGCAGGTATGAGAAAAACTTTTATCAAACTTTTTTTTTTTAATTAGAATGGACTGCTTGTATCAGAGTGCTTATATCAGAGATTTCAGTTGCAGGCCGATATAATCCGATGTTTGTTTGTTTTTTTATCAATATCGGATTGGGACACCCCCAGTTACATCTATTAGCAACAGTTCCATGATAAAGTTACCACCATAATATGATTCCTGACCCTGAAAACTAACACCTAGCACTCAGAATCATGTTGATATCATTTTTAATTAAGCAGTTATTGAGCGAAAAGGATTGATTGCTTATGGCAGTAATCGGGATCGCCACCAAAATCTAACTATTTTTAAATTTGGCCATTCCCAACATCTTCTGAAAATTTCAGCAAAATCTGTGCTGTACTTTTAGCGTAATTTTGCTAACAAACAAACAAAAAGACAAACATACACCGGCAAAAACATAACCTCCTTGTGAGAGGTGAATATATATCTATGTCCTGTGTTCTTACCACCATCATGAGCAAAACCCTTTCCCTCTGGTTTTTACCGCGTCTGTCTTAAACTGTACCCTCAGAGGCATTTGTCATAAAGGAATGTTTAACCTCTCCTCAGATGGGAGTTATTTGTTCAGCCCGCATTCAGCTCCAGTGGAAACAACACGTCAAGGCATGTCGGGGCATCCACAGTAAACATTAGAGCACAGCACTGTAAAGTTGAAAAAGCATTAATGATAAGCTGCCATTGTTAACAGAAAGACCATCACTTCGTAGTAACCTCTGCCTCTGATCACCGATCGATGCCTTTCCACAGTGCTACAAGAGGCCAAATTATGCTTTTTGAAGTTTTAAATGCCTTTAAGTCTGTGACAGGACTTCTTTCTCCCCCTTTCTTTAGGGCATCAGTTGCTGCCTGAAACAGGCATTCCCCTGGCCCTCCCAAATAGACCTACCAGTGTGACATCCTGACATTGTTATGTCATCAGTTCAAGCCCATTGGTAGGGGTAGCAAGTCCATGACAGAGTTGTTGACAACATGCTGCTGAGCAGTGCTGAACTGACCAGTTACCACAGAGTGGGCTTGAAAACCTATCAGAGCAGGCTCGGCCCATGTGGGGAGAAGAGCCTTAAAGTGACAGGAGCTTTAGCAGAGCGTCTCAGACAGACTGAGAATACAGCTGGATCAGGGTACTCTGTGTATGAAAAATAGAGTTTTTTAAACATTAGATGTTGTGCACATACTCTGTTCCAGGGATTTTCAAACTGTTTTCCACAAGACATCCCTAAATAAGGCCAAGATCTTAAGGCACATCATATGATTGAGGCTTTCTTTTTTTAGAACACATATCAATTTTAGTTTTTAACTTTTTAACACATTACATCTCTTTACCGGCATAAACTGGTAGCATTGTGGGTGTCCCTTGAACAAAATAACCCTCTCTCCCTTTTCCCAACCACCTATGAATTCTCAGACATCACTGATGATAAATAAAAAATAATTTAAAATAAATTACTTGTCTACATCCCTGTGGGTAAAGGTATGATAAATATTTTTCAACAAGGGGCAATGATCACTTTTCAAGTGTGAAGCAATAAGACACTTCGTATTATAAGACAGCTTATAAAGTTTCTGAAATTAGTTCCAGAATGTAGATCTCCAGTCGTATCAGGATTTCTTTGAATATAATATTGAAGACTGTGTTAATTTTCCTTCTCCAAAATTCTTGTATACAAGTACACTTCCACACTTTTCCCATCTTATTGGATGTCACCTCCAGTGTTGGGACTAACAGCGTTACAACTAACGGCATTACTAACGTCATTACTTTTTCCCAGTAACAGGTAGTCTAATTACCGTTACCATTACTGACAGTGAAATGTGGCGCATTACTTTGCACCGAGTTGCCAGGTTCTTTTATTATTAGCAGCTTTTAGCTTTGTTTTATTCTAGCTTGCATGTGTATATTGGGAGTTGTGGGTTGCAGTTTTTGGGCTTGTTCCAATAGTGCAGTTGCTCATTTGGACTTGTTGTGCCTCCAAACCCAGGAGGAATCTGGTGCATGATCTACCGTCAATATAAACCCAATTCAATAGTTATTAAAATTATTTTAACACACACTAAAACAAGTTATAATTTTGCTGTAAAAATGATGTTTCCACCTAAAATAAATCCCTCGATTTATTTTAATTCTTTATAGCCATACTTCATTTCTACTGTAGCTAGGACTGTTTTCACCATAATGAAGCTGTAGAAGATTAAGATAACACTTAGATAAAACCCTGACAATTGTTTTTGGTTACAAAAATCAAGGTTAGACAGACTGTTAAGTAATATCTGTGCTACAAATAACAGTAGCCCCTCCTTTCACTTCTGTATAAAGAAAAGTATGTGCCACCTCCAAACAAAGGGATGTTGAAGAAGGTAAGAGAGAGTAAAAGAAGAAATATGACTTTGAAATTGAAAAGTTACATGGGTAAAAATTAAAACACACTCCATGTAGGTTTCTCTTTTTAAAAATGCATATTTCAGTCTCAGAATCTGGCAACACAGCCATCTGCAACAACGGTCGAGTCCTGAGCGGTCTGTGAGTTAAAACTGGTGTTTCCAGGATGGAAATACAAGAAGTAAAAGGCAAGAACACACATGTGAAGTGTACATTATGTCCTAAAGCAAAGTGTTTGTCTTTTGTTAATAAATCTAAAATCTAGTGACCAAAACACAGAGAACTCGGCTGATGATGTCAGCGCTGCAGCAGCAGGCAGGTAACACGGAGGGCCACAGAGACGGAGCCACACAGTTCAGGCAGTAAAAGCTTTTTCAACAAAGTATCACATCAGTTAGTTTCCCTGGTAACTAATTACATTTATGAAGGAGTAATTCTGTTAGTAACTCAGTTACTTTTTTGGGAGAGTAAGTAGTAACTGTAACTAATTGCTTTTTTAAAGTAATTTGCCCACCACTGGTCTCCTCCCATCTTATTATATGTCACACTTTGGTGTGTCTTAAAGATGCTATGAGGAGTTTCTAAGTAATTACAAAAAAGTCTCACTTTTAGATATATGCCTGATAGAAATACACACTTTAAGATGAGTTTTATAGCATCACAATAGGTATCTATAAATGCTATTCCTTAGCTTCACGGTCGGGTCGGACAGGGCTGGACTGGCCTGGATACTCAACTTCAGGAACAAGACAATTAAAACTAGAGCAAATTTATATTATTCGGACACAAAGTCCGAATTTCCTACTGGGAACTCGGTGAAACCTCGCCACCCCCGAGTTGACAATGGAATGGATGGATGCCCCCAGTGTGAACAGTTATTTAGCTCCTGTAATAATCAGTTTATTTGCACTTCTGACTGGGGTGTGTTGCTCAAGATCAGCTGTATACATAGTATTGTTAGACTTATATTTACAAAAATGCTGCCATAGTGATAATCACATTCTTCATGTGATATTTGTGAACAACAACGCAGGGCGTGCTAACAACAGCTAACAATAGCCTGGTAGATCGGCCTGTTTTTTTACGACTTCAACTGGAAAGCAGATAAGTCGGAGATGATGTCACTCCCAGTTCCAAGGTTACTGGAACGCAGCATTACGACAGTCGCTGCGCGTGCTCATGGGTAGCAGAGTCTTTATGTCTTCAGAATAGATTCTCCTCATAGCACCTTTAAATTATGTATAATTCTTTTAAACCTAATGCATGCCACTACCCTTGTACTTGCCCTGTCCTGCTGCAATAACTGAATTTCCTCTCTGCGGATCAATAAAGGATTATCTAATCTTATCTTATCTTTATACAGGCGTCTGGGATATTAGGGTTACATTTCAAAATTTTTCAGGAGTTAAATAGATTATAAGTTATATATAACAATTATATGATTGAGACTTTCTTGCATGGATATAAATGTGTGTCACTGGCTTGATTTTCAGTGTGTCTTGTGCAAAAAGTCCAAAAACCACTGACAGAGTGCAACTGTCAAATGCTAATGGGGGTCTCCTCATTCATTTCAGCCGTTTTCAACCCCAAACATGATTTTCCAGGCCTCTAACAATCCGCTCATTGACCTTAGCTGACCTGTTTTGAGCAACATCTCCAGAGTGTAACTGTCCATAACAGTAAAGCAGGGCACTGGCCTGGCCTCTCTGCTTTGGGCCTTTTTAGCTCAACCCTGTTACCAGGAAAAGACGACTCTGAGCACATAGAGCCGTCGTTGTGTGCCTCAAATGCTGTCGTATCAAACTCTCTGACCCCTCACATTCACCCTTAACCTCCCTGAAAAACTCAGCCTGACTCAGTACGTCCCTCCTCTGCTGAGACTGACAGCTGAGTTGACAGCAGCAATACGCTTTGAAGTGTCGAGTCAAGTCCCTCCATTGTCTCTGAGAGGAGCGCGCCGAAGCCGCTCAAGTGCACAATGGTGCGGCGGTGTGTGCGTGCCGTTGTTCTCATACTTGACTGTGTGAGCTTGGCTTCATGTGTACATTTGGACTCGGCCATGTGGGCAGACACGCAGGAGCTGAGTTTGCCTTTTTCCTCTTTAGTGCCGCCGTATATATTATCCTTTTGTCCGGGCCAAGCTGTTCTGCATTTCTAATGTGAGAAAAGCCTCCACAAGCGTCTTTCAGAACTACGACAAAAACACACCACCCAGTGAAACAGTTTCTCCTGCTAATCCTCTAATTTCTAACCCAGGCCAAGTGAGAAGTTTTGCTTTGACTGCTCAAAAGATAAGTAATTAGTGATTATGTTGACAGTTTTTAACATTCCTCTGTGGGGTAATGAGAGCTTAAGGGGAGATTTTTCTTGCCTTGTGGTTATTAGAGGTGAGGTGAGACTACTTTCACCCTGAAGGTTTAACTGTAAGGCTCTTCAGACCCTCATATCTCACCTCAGGGGCTTCATGCATGGGGGGCCTCCCTGAGTTTTGGTACGCCAGGGTGTTAAACCTGGAGAGGGGCGGGATTTAACAAACCAAACAACAACATCCAGCTTAGATTTTTGGTCTGATAGCTGTGTAGGAAAACATCCTCCAGAGCTTTCCTTTAGCTGTAGGCTTACTGGTTTGCTGTATTTATCTACATCTCATATCGAGAACATACAGTCCTGCTCAATATTATGGGCACCCCTTCATTATTTTCATTACTTTAACAATATCTTCAGATTTAAACTGAATATTCCAAATTCATGTCATCGGGATCTTTTAACTGAAGGTCCAAAATACTTGCACAAAAAAAATCATTTTTACAAGTTACATATTGTAATTTCAAAGAGGAAACTGAAAAAAAGCCTGTGCAGCAATAATGGCACCCCTCTTCAGTATTTTGTTGCACACACTTTGGCACTGATGACAGCCTCCAAAAGTCCATTTTTACCTTTTCAACCATTCCTGTGTGCTTTTGGATGTGTGCTTTGAGTCTTTGTCTTGCTGGAGGGCCCACAATCTTTGATTCAAACCAAGTGTTCTTACACTGGGTCGGACATTTCGCTCTAAAATTTCTTGATAACTCTCTGATTTCATGATTCCTGTACCTCCAGTACCGTAATGTAGCAAAGCAAAGGTAGATCTTTTTATCGCAAAACCAATATGGCACTAAATCAATCTAAGGATAAAAGATTTGAGAAAAGTGGAGAAGTGAAGAACAGAAGCAAAATAGGTATGAAATTGTAAAAACTGGGTAAAAATGGTATGAAAGCAGAAAAAGGTTAATAAATAGGTGCAAAATAGGTATGAATTTGCAAAAAATGGGGAAAAATTGGCAAAAAAAATCCAAAAGTGGCTTAGAAAAATCGATTATGGCAGCAAAATTGGGAATTTAATTTGAAATTCAATTTCAAAAACCATGTAAAAATTCCAAAAATGGTTCTGACAGTGGCCGAAAAAAGATGAATGGGGGCAAAATAGGCATAAATTTGTAAAAACTGAGTTAAAAAAAAGGTAAAATGGTCCAAAAGTGGGAAAAAAAGTGTATGAATAGAGGTAAAAAACATAGGCATGAAATAGCAAAAAACTACATCACATTGCCAAAAATGTTGAACACATTTTGGGCTAAAAATATTGAACCTTCTGCGATTTTGAAAATTGCAACAAACCATATTGCAATTTAATCAAATTTGCAATTAATTGTTCAGCCCTAGTGGACACACCAGCAATTTGAAGAGGCAGAAAGACATGTTGTGACATGTGTTTGACATTGTTGCCACGAAAATCAGACCAACATTTGCTCACATGGAAAATCTGCAGGAATGGATAAGGGAATCGTTAAAGAATTGGATCGATTAGCAGGATCGTTAACAGCATCAATATTGATAAAATCTTATCAATTCCCATCCCTATTTCCTACTTTATTCTGTTCAAGCCACCCTCTGTGTCCACCTTGTCATTGAAATTATTTTTAAATCTCATCATCATCTTTGCCATCAGAACATAAAACACCCACTCTTTGCTGTTTCAGGACGCTGTGGCACACCAGCCTCACGGTACTCCGAGCTCAGCTGCACTCAGTCTCACGCATTTGATGAGCTGGAGGCTATCGCACCTCGGTCCACTTCCTGTCCCTCTATGGACGAGCCGTTTGACTCATCCTGCTGTCCTTCGCCTGACACAGGTATGGAAAAACACAGGCACACCACCAGTTAACCAACGCTTGAATGTAATGAACACGTCAAATGTCCTAATCTTGGGGAATTAGGATTACGACTTTTGCTTTGGTGCTATCAAACAGATATTGATATCATAAAGGAACTCTGGTAAGTTCATTAAAACCCCACTCTTTCAGGTAAATCCAGTTTGATTTTTATTTAGTGAAGCCTTACTCCCAGAGAAGTCTTTTGTTTAACCTAAACACTGGAGATAATGAGGGCCTCAGGTTTTTGAATTGTCTCTCAACAAGTACAACCATATGACAGTCTTCACATGTCTCTGCGCTGGTTAAAAAAGCTCAGAAATGACTTTATTTCTTTAGGAAACTCAAAAAAGAAGAAAATCCAACGCCAAGTGTCAACTTTTACAAACTAGAAAAGCACTTGGAGAGTGCAGACCTCCGCCAGTCCTCGCCCATATTGTGATTTTCACCATAAATATTAGTTCCGTCTTCATTTCATCTAAATATTTGGATTCATTGACCATAAAAACATGTCATTACTAATTGGATTTGTAACGATATCTATTTTAGTTCAGTAGTTATTCACGAGAATTGCATTTTTCTTGATGGCGGATCCAGACGGTGATTCGGATCACTCCCAAAATCTAATCATTTGTTTCCTGTCCCAATCCGGACATTTCCTGAAAATTTCATTGAACTCCCTCCATAGCTTTTTGAGTTATCTTGCTAACAGAGAAACAAACAAACTAAAAAAAAATACACAAGCCAGCAATAACATAACATAAAAGTATCCTAATGGGAAAATCACGACCTGGCATGGGATGAGCACGGCCCAGGACAGGAGGACTCTGCAAAGAGTGATTAAAACTGTCTAAAATATCATTGGTACCCATCCAGCATCAGTGAAATCGGGGAGGCGAGGTGTCTGTGCAACACGCACCCCAGCCACAGCCTGTTCACCCTGCTGCCATCAGGCAAAAGGAAGAGAAGTATCCACCGCTGTACCACCAGACTGCAGAGCAGCTTCTTTCCTCAGGCTATGAGACGGCTGAATGCCCCATCTGCAATCCACCATGTCTAATGTTTTTTTTTCTGAAGCCACAGTTTAATTTTTTCATTGTGTAATCTGTTGCACAATGACATAAACTTTCTTGTATCCTTGTATATGTCATCATGCTGCAGTCCCCCATTCTTGTGAGTACAATATTTAAAGATGTCTAAGGCCTTTTTTAATTAATTTCTATTGTTGTTTTTGAGGAAACAAAGCACAAATACAAACAATAATAGAACAAACAGCTGAAGGAGGATCCATCTCTCAAGCAACATTTAGACCACACATCTGACAATATGCTCATTTAACCATATTAGCTCTCAATAAAGTTTGAGGATATGCCCCCCATATGGGGCATGGTCTTACGATACAAAATCAGACCTTACGTTTAAAATGTAGATGAGCTATTTTGACCAAATGACAGCAAAGACATCAATTTTACATCTCAGTTTAAATGTGATTCTCTCTATAATGTATATACTGTAAACATCAGTCCAGTCCGTTATAATGAGTATGTCTCTTTTCAGCAGTTTTCTGATCAGAGCCTTCTTATTTGTCACTAACAATAGTCTCAATAAACATTTGTCTCCTTTGCGCATTTAAGTTCTTCTTGTAGAGGTACATGATTTTAAAATTAAATCAGATTTTAGACTTAAAAACTGCCTCCAGGATCCATGGATGCATCTCTAAAATGGAGTCACAGAGGGGCAATCCCAAAAGGTGTGAAAATGAGAGTCTGATCAGAGTGCTTAGTTTTTTGTGCTGGGCTACATATCTGAGGCTTTTTTTTAATCTCAAACTTTGCACCAATGATTCCTCTGACCAAAGACAGAACTGATTATATATTAGAGATCCTCTGTCAAGGTACAAGTTAAATTTGTCACTTTTTCATTATTTTATATGAGTCTGTATCTCATAAATACCTTGAGACATCTTTTTTTAAACCCTACACAAATGTGCACTATTGCTCCAAGATGAACTGGAGCCATGGTCAACGGTTAAGGCTGAAATAGTTTATGTTCTTGGTAGGGCTGAATGATATATCGTTATCATATCTATATAGAGATAAGAACATTCAAGATATTAATATCTAAAAAGCAACAATTTAAACAATATAGATTTCTTATAAATAAGACTGCACTTTCCACATTTTTTTTCTAAAATGTATATTTTTGGGCATTTTGTGCCTTTATTGATAGGAGAGAGACAGTGGATAGGCTTGTGAAAGGGGGAGAGAGAGTAGGGGAAGACACTCTGCAAACTGGTCACAGGTGGGATTCGAACCTGGACCGACAGAAGCAAGTACATGGGGTGCTAACCACTACGCCAAACCAGCACCCCCTTTCCACATTTTTTATTATTATCATGTTTTTATATTTCTGAAAACTGCTTGGTTTATATCAAACCTGTAGTCATATTGTATCAATATTGAGATATCTGGCATAAATATCGAGATATGTGTTTTGAGTTCTTTGTCAATACACATCTACCATCCACTTTATTAACCATACCTTGTAAGTACCACATTGGGCCTTCTTTTGGTGTCATTTTTTCGCGTGGTCTTCTGCTGCTGTAGCTCATCTTTGAGATTCAGCATGCTGAGTGTTAAAGCCCCAGTCACACATTCCTGTTTCTCATGGCGATTGTGCACGATTGTCATAATCCTGATAAAACATGCTTGGTTGTGGTGCATGCTCCACTTGGTCTGAATCTGCCCTGTATAGTCGTGGATGAACGGCGGGGAACATGGAAGGGTCCCGACAGTTTTGTACTGTGTAAAACTGTCGTGGAGAATCGCTGCTCTCAGTATAGCGGGGTGGAAGCCTAATGCAGTCCAAATGCAAACGGTATTAGCGTGGCATGTACGGAGCTCAGTCGGGCTGAACGTGGCTCTATCCTGAAAGCTTTATGAGGACGACTGACAAGGATGTATCCGTTTGTGCCCCGACTGTGTCCCGTTCAAGATGGCGCAAGCGACGGGGCTCAGACGGGGCTTACGTGATGCGAACTGAGCTTGAAGGGGGCTGATGTCGTGTCAGCGGGATGGAAATTCATGGAGTCCTCATCATATCGCTGTATTAACCTAGCTGGAGCGGGATGATCGCCCCCGAAGCGCTGTAGAAGTTCTACTGACAGTGTATTTACAGGGTGTGTTCAGGGGTGAGACAGTCATTTCATCCTGTATCATAGCGATCACACCAGCCTCATCAATCGTGTACAGTCGTGCACAGTCGCTATGAGAAACGGGAATGTGTGACTAGGCATAAGTTATGGTCCTCTGCATGCCAAAGCTGTAACGTGATTTTGGAGTCACTGTTGCCTCTGTATCATAGAATAGAACTTTATTTGTCATTGCAACAAGGACAACTAAATTGCAAAGCCCTCGCAGGGGGCCGGCGAGGGGGCCGGGGACCCGATCGGCCCTCGCAGAAGCTGGCTGTGCTATCATCTTGGATTCTTTACTTTATTCTCCTCTGACATTAATAATGCTGTTGCATCCAGAGAAGTGCTGCTTTCTGAACATTATCTCTTCTTCAGACCATTCTGTCTAAACTCTAGAGATGTTGGTCACTCAAATCACCTTTTATACCCATTCTGATATTCACTTTGAACACCAGCTAAACATTCAGTCAAGTCATTCCTAAATGCATGTGGTTGCTCCCATGTGATTGGGTGAAGAGCTGCTTGAGATGGGATTCCCCCTTTATAAAAAACAATCCATAATTCTGTTTCACAACAGCATTCCCCGTGTCCTGTCTTTGTATGTGCTCATGTTGACCAGTAGAAGCAGAGAAAATCTGTGTGTGCACGCTTGTGTAAAAGTGTGTTTGTCCTGAAGGTGGTTTAGTGAGCCGCTAAGAGAGACATTAGCCAATGAGGGCTTCCTGCAACTCCCTGATAGCCCGCTAATCCCCAGCAAGGTGTTTAACCTGCTTGCTTGACCTGGACCTCCATCTGACCCTGGTGACCTTTGCCCCGAGGATGTGGAGGGATCAGGGTAGCCACTGTCATGACAACCACAGCGTGATAAAATCAACCCAGGGCTCAAAACAAACGCTCGGCCATTTGTGAGCTAATGCGGCAGACTGATGTTTATCAGAGACTGACACGTGAAGAATGAGGATGATTTTATTTTGTCTGAGCAGATGTTTCAGTTTCTTTTTATCAATAATGTTTACTTTTTTAAATGAATTTTTGGGCATTTTGTGCCTTTATTGATAGGAGAGAGGCTTGTAAAAGGGGGCGAGAGAGTAGGGGAAGACACTCTGCAAACTGACCACAGGCTGAATTTGAACCCGGGCTGGCAGGAGTATGTATATGGGACGTGCCTGGTTGCTAACCACTCCACCAAACCAGCACCCCATGTTTACTTTGTTTGATTTAAAGAAATCTGTCTCTGGTATTGTGTTCGTTTAAAAACGCCTTTTAGTTTTGTTTATGTTGCATAAGCACAGCAATAAAACTAGGGGTGGGCGATATGGCCAAAATATCATATCACGATTTTTTAAAAATAAAACCACGATCACAATTTTATCACAATTCTTTTTTACGTTGATTTTTCTAGACTATGGTAATTTGCATGTTTGACCATTTTTTTCCAATGTTAAACATATAAAACGTGTAAAACCCTAAAAGTAAAATGACAATTTAAGCCAAAGAAACTTTCTGGACAGATTTAAATTTGAATAATGCAGTTTTTCTATAAAAAAATGTGCAATAAATGTAAACATAAAAGGTAATGAACAACAATAAAGTGCCCTTTTGTAACATAAAAAGTAAACACACCAAATAGCTTATTGAAAAGGGTCAAATATAAATGCAAACTTAAGTAACTGGTTATCTCCTAAAGTGCAACAATTTAGAACAAATGTTTTCTAACTGCAATGTCTATAATCTGAGTGAATAATACAGCTGCTTTGGAACAGACTTTTGTTCAGACATCTTCAATCTTTTATCTCCTTTTCTTTTTCTGCCATGGCTTCACGCTACAAAACAGAACAGGAGATCCCACCATGCATTGTGTGTAATGTGCTATGATTGGTTAGTCGGGTGCGCGTCAAAGTCTCTGCGCCCACACAGACGATCTGATGATCTTTCTGCTTTATGAGATCATCGAGAAGGGTCTGTTTGCGGCCCGCAAGACGGAGGCGTGTCATGTAGTGGGCGTGTCGCGTAATGACGTAATGACTACACGACACGCCCCATAGCTAAGACGGAAATCACGGAAAACCACGTGAGACACTGTTAAAAGTTTATAAAAAGGAAGAAGACGAAAAATAAGAGGGAAAAGAACGTTTGGTTTGTGGTTTCTCTTACACAAATAAAACCTAACGTCACCCATCTGCTAACCCTTCACCTAACCATCACTCTTTTAGTGCCTAAATCTAAGTTTCCCCTTTTAATGTTATAATAACTTGCACAAATAAAACCTAACGTCACCCATCTGCTAACCCTTAACCTAACCATCACTCTTTTAGTGCCTTAATGTAAGTTTCCCCTTGAATATAAATATACATACATACATATATATATACATATATGTATGTATGTATGTATTTTAGCTCATTAATTCTTGTCCCGAGTTGTTTAATTATTATTATTATTTCGTGGCAGAGTCAAACAATATTAACATTTCAATGCTTTTAAATCAATTCATTATAAGGCAACAAGCAAAACGGCATTTAGTGTAGAAACAGAACAGAACGTTCAAACTTTAAATGCTACCCGGGCTCATATCTCTTTAAGGACAGTATAGTGGGTTCTGTCACGTTGTGACGTCACTACACGACACGCCCACTACGCGACAGAACCCACTACAGGACACGCCCACTACAGGACACGCTATAGGACACGCCTCCGTCTTGCAAGCCGCAGACAGATACACTTGAGATCATCCCCATTTTATAATCCTTAACGATTTGATATCGTCATATCGCACACCACTAAATAAAACCAAAGATGTTAGAAGCAGAACTGAAGGAAAAGAGTAGAGATTTGTACATTTAGTTCAATTATAAACAGTTTTTTTGCAGTCCAGCACCACAGTTTTTGTTACAGACTTGAACCTGTCTTGTATTTCTGTTTTCCTCTTAATGGATGGCAACAACATCTTCATCCCAAGCTTTGCTATCTTCTGTCAGCCACCGTGTTTGCTGAGTGTTTTTCAGTCTTCTGGTGCACTAATACTGGGCCTAACTGAAAGTGTGTCCTTATGCCTTATGTCACACACATCAAGTTATCCCTGGGATTTCCTCTCAACGACTCCTTACTTTATCAGCCCGAGCAACAGTTCCTTTTTTCTCACCTGAAGGATTGCGTTACCAAGTGTCAGCACACATCCAGCCACCCACTCACATGTCACTCTCCAACTGAAACACTCAGCAGGAGGATGTTTGAGAGTTTATGCAAGCAGACTGCATTACAAACAAACCTCTAACTTTCTGCATGTAAAAGTTTTCATATTCAAGGGGGTGTTCCTGCAGCTTTTGGGATGTTTCTGGGACATGGTGTGTGTGTGTGTCCTGGGGTACCTGCAGCAGAGCGTGCTGTGTGAAATCCCCTCTGGAGAGGAATGGCAGCTCCACACCCAGCCAGCGTGGGTCGGGATTTGCATGGGCACTGAGCCACACTGTCACTGATCCGCTTTTAATTGGGTGTGACGATGAGAACTTTGGAGCCTGAGGGAGGAGAATGTGGGTGAAGGGGGAGGTTGCTGTAAGGGGTGGGGGTATTCAGGATTGTTTGGAGGGACAGTGTTGTAATTTACAGTAATGTACTAATCTGGTTTAACAGGTTGATCAAACTGATGATGTAGAATTATCCTCAAATTTCAATGGTAATACATTTAATCCATATTTCTGTTCATGTAATGTCATTTTTTCCAGACTATCAAACCCCTCTTGCTTTGTGTTACCTTAAAGATGCTTTAATTTAGCATATTTTAAAGGTTGTTTTTGCATTTATTATTGTCCTTTTAAAAATACCTTGTAATACACATGTTTTGCATACCCTTTATCTACACATGTAATTACGGTAATTTATTCCAGGTGGTTTTAAGTCTTCAGTTGCTCCATGTTTACATTACAAACATGTTATTATGGGGTTTTCCATACGTTACAGTGACTGCAGTGCTTCTCCCTGCAGCTTTCTATCCAGTGAATAGATTTGTGTTTCTACCAATACTTCTGGAAATTTGCTTTGCTGTACTTGTTAGTCCAGTCCACTTTGTAAACAGTAAATTGCACCAAAAGGCTGTTTGAAAAATGAAATTACACCTCACTACCACCTGGGAGCTTCAGGCCTTCACACGAAGGTGCAGTTATGGATCAAGAAGACAGGTCAGGGTGGGTTTTTTGTGTGATTTGAATCATTTTAAGGTTCTTTGACTGGTTTATAAATGTCTTAACAGCCTCGGCCTTCTTATTTATCTGACCTGTTTTTACCGTATCAGCCCTCGCGGATCCTGAGGTCCTCTGGCACTGGCCTTTTAACCATACCAAAAGTTAGGACTAAGACATACGGGGAGGCGGCTTTTAGTTATTATGGCCCCTGATTGTGGAACAGCCTGCCAGAGAATCTCAGGGCTGCAGAGTCTGTTGATACTTTTAAAAAGAGGCTTAAAACCCACCTTTTTAATCAAGCTTTTAATTGATTTAACCAAGTTATTTATTCTTTTTTTTAATTGTTTTATTGTATTACTGTATATCTTATTCATTCTTTTAGTCAAACTTTTATCATTTAATTCTTAATTTTTTACGTTATTTCACTTATCCATTTAATGTTATTTTATCTCTCTTCTTACATTTTTATTATTGTTTTAGTATGATGGTTTTTAGCTCCAGTGTTTCCTCATGGGGGCTCTCCACACGGGGAGCTGCTCCTGGTCCACTTCTGGGGCCGCTGCCGGGGGACGGCTTCACCTGCATGGCTGTAGGTCACTGCACTGTGGTGTGGGCCCTCGTGTCTGTGCGGGGCGGGGAAGTCCCTGGCTGCGCTTCTTGTGGGTCAGGAGCCCTCCTCAGTGTTGATGGCCCCCAAAGGTAGCTTATTCCTTACCTCAGTCCTCGATGCACAGCCATGTCTCTCTCTCTCTCTTTACAGCTAGTATGAATGTGTGTGGACGCAGGTGTGTGTGTATGTCTGTGAGTGTGTGTCTGGATAAGTCTCTGTATTTTGGGGGGGGGGGGGGGGGTTCTGTTTTTATGTTGTTTTTAGCCTCTGTGAGGTACTTTGTGTTGCTTCTTAGTATGAAAAGTGCCTTAGAAATAAAGTTTGATTTTATTTTATTTGATTTATGTGCAAAATGGCTTTTAACTTTGAAGTTCAAAATCCACCCAGTTCGTCTTTGTGTCAGAGGAGATATTTGTGCATAATTTTAGGAAAATCCATCAATGAATTCATGAGATATCTCACAAGCAATGGATGAACACAAGGCTCAATTTGTTTTACTTCTGATCTCTTAAACATAACTGGTTTGCCATTTAGACAGGGAGGATATTTGTGAAAGCTTGATCAGGAATCCTTAAACCATTTTGTACATATTGTATTTGCTTGCAAAAGATGATCATGAAGCAGTGACCTTTGGTCTTATGCCCCCAAAAATATCATCTTGTACATAAGTAATAGTGGACATTTGTTCCAAAAAAAGCACTTGAAACAATTAGGATCTCCCACATTCACAAGCAAGGAAAAAAATTATAGATTTTATGAGCTTGAAAGGCAACCAGTAAAAATCATGTTGTAATTCTTATGCTGAGCGTAGAGTGAAATTCCACAAAGCTTTCCTTTATAAACATGTTCTTATTCAAGATATTATGGTTCTGATAGAAGACCCATGACCACAGCACAAAATTTGAGTTTCCACTTGAGTCAGAGTGATGAAGAGAACAAACAAAATCCCTTTTGTACTCTAGAGACAATCATCACAAGGCCACATTCAGAAGAAGGATAAACATGCGGCTCCAGGATCTCTAACTCCCTCTGTCTTGTACCTCTACTTTAGTCTCTACATGAGTTGGAGTGGTTAACGGTGTGAATGTCTGAAGTCACTCCTCAGATGATGCATTAACAGTCCAGGGCTGAAAATGAAGCTTCACCGCATTAATCTCTGATCTGTTATCCACCTGATAATTACCTCTGCCATGGAGGTTTGGTTTTTGCCGGTGTGTTTGTTTGTTTGTTTGTTTGTTTGTTAGCAAGATTACGCAAAAACTACTGAGCTTTTTTTGCTGAATTTGTAGAAGATGTTGGCAAAGGCCCGACTTAAAAATGATGAGATTTTGGTGGTGACCCAGATAATCACCATTCACAAATAACTAACTACTAATGATATCAACATGATTTCAAGTTCTTGTTGTGGGTTTTTAAGGGTCAAGAGATCATTTTTATGGGATTATTTAAGGGATTATGATGGTAACTTTATCATGGAACTATTGCATGATAGGTTTACGCCCTCCGTGCTTTCTACTTCCACTCTTGTGCCAGTGCTGTTGTTTGTGCAAATTACAAAGAAGATCCTTTCGAGCATTCTTAAAAAGCATGGTTATAAGATTGCGTATAGAAAAACAAATAAACTTGGTGCTTCACGACTTTGACTTCCAAAATGCTCAGTCTTTTCTTAAGGCCAAGTGTTTGCTTGTGCAAAGTTTGATGAAATTTCTTTAAAGCATTCTTAAGATATTGCATTTACTTACAGAGGATGATTGTGGTGCTTCATGGCCTTTATCTACTGAGTTTCTCTTTGTATTAGAGCTGTCATGAGTAAAGTTTGACCAGATTCCTCAAAAACATTCTTGACGTGTTTGATTTAGGAAAACTGTATAAACAAGAGGTACCATGACCGCTATCTTTGCCTCATGACCTTCAAATATTGTAATTTTATTAAGTAAGCATCTTTATTTGTACAAACTTTGAAGGAAATTCCTTTTCAAGATATTGCAATCACAAGTAAGGGATGAAAATGAGATACCATGACCTTGACCTTTGCCCTCCAGAATTCCGATATCTTAATGTGTCAGAGTAGTTATTCGTGCAAAATTTGAAGGCAATCTCTGAAAGTATTTTTAAGTCATTGCATTAGCAAGATTTAGCTGTGTGGACGCCCTGAAGCAAAATATTGGTGCCGGGAATACGGTTACTGAGACAACCGTATTTGTCTGTGCCATGCTGACTGGGGTGGTATTTCCTTGTATGGCAAGGAAAGCAAATTGACCCCCCATTAATAAGCCATCTTATGTAGTCGCATCACCTCAGCTAAGTATGTTTTGGCAGCACACACTGGCACAGCTCCAGCAAACTACAGGAGGCTGCTTACTTGAGGCGATGAGGTCTGATTCCAAGAAATGAGCAACAACTGGAGTAAGACCGATATCTATATACCCAAAACAGACCCACAATGGCTGTTGTATTCTACTTTTTTACATATTTGGTTTGTGACTTGAGTGAATATGGTCTTAAACTGCAGCAGAAAGGCGAGATGTCCCTAGTCTTTCTGGGATTGTGTTCTATGCAGATGATGTGGTTCTCTTTGTCTTGATTATACCCTAACCTTCAGTGTGCGTTTGAGAGGTTTTTACTTCAATTTTAATCAGTCAGGAGTCATCACATAGATGATAGAAACTAATGGACTGCTTCCTTTAGTTGGACATTTGTAACCCCTTTATACATAGTTCAAATATTTAATATTTCTTTCATGGTTCTGGATCGGCATCTGAACTTGTTGCTTTTTAACCCTTCACTACTGTCCTCGCAGAGCTCTCTCCTGGCCTGGCAGCTCTGACAGTCGGCTGTGACTCAGGGGATCTGGGCTCCATCTCCCGCGTCCAGCTGCTCCTCCTCAACAGAAATGAACCTGAGATTGTGCCGAGTCCCTTCGATTATGAGGAGGAACTTTGTCAAGATGAAGACTGGCCCAATGAGGAGATGCAAGATGATCCAGAATTGACTTCAGCAGGTATAATGCAAGTTGTGTTGGGGTTTCATAAAGACATTCAAGCCAAGGGACCATATGATACACCTGTTTTTGTTCTTGGAAATCTTATTTTGGGTAAAAGTACTGGAACCATATGGCAAAATGCACTTTTTTATGATTTTTCAGGGCATTTTGTGCCTTTATTGATAGGAGAGAGAGACAGTGGTTAGGCTCGGGAAAGGAGGCAAGAGAGTAGGGGGGGACACTCTACAAACTGGCCGCAGGATAGTTTTGAGCCCAGGCCACCAGAAGCATATGGGTCGTGCCTGGTTGCTTACTACTTTACCAAACCAAGGCACCCAAAATTCACTTTTAAATACCAAAACAAACAATTTTAGAGGCAAATGGCAAAGGATTTAACTTGGAATACTAAAATGTTAAGGAAAAGGAACTGATTTTATTGATACCACTAGCATTTCCACTTATAAATCCAGTTCGTTAACAGTTCTGGGGTTGTAAAGTCATAATAAAGAGTCATTAAAAGCTGTTAAGTTTTGTATAAATCTGACTTTTTGCAATCTGTGTGTCCAAATTGGCGGTCAAAGTGTCCTTTTTTTGTACTGGACGTTTTAACTGGATGACTTGAGATATTTTCCACTTAAGTTGAGAAGTACATGTCTCCTTGTCCATTTTCAGTTGGTCAGAAAAAATGAAAAAATTGATCAAAATGTAGAATTAAATACAACTAACTTTAGATCATGAATCTTTTGATTGCCAGCGTCAGAATGTTGAATCAGCATCCCCCTTCTCTACTGAACATGGCATCATTCTCATCCTGACCACTAGAGAGTGACTTACCAGGGCCTCTTAAAATCTGATCAACCATCCCCAAACCCTTAGTTTGAATTAACTTTGAAACACTCAAAGTGAATTGTAGGGCTGGGACGATATGCTTTTTTTCCGATTTCTTTTTTCACGATTTTAGGCGCTGATTAAATTTAAATTGCGATTCTACGATGTTGCAGATTTTTGCAATCTTTAGTTAGCTTTTTTAACACCAGCAAAGAAAGATGAACAATGATGATGCCTCCAGACTATATCAGGAAAAATACACATCACATGTGAGTCTGTTTTTAGGATTTATTCAGCAATATGTTTTAACCAGCTGTTTCTACTCTCTCTTCAAAAGCCTGGACTGCATTTAAAAGTGGCTTATTAACACAAACTAAAATGAAGCATTTAAATTTGGCAAATTTTTTATTTTTGAACAAAAATCCTGATACTTATGTAAATCGATTTTTTTCTCCCACCTGTAGTAGGTGTAACAAAGTGGCTCAGTTATTGTTGTATGTTCTGATAAAAAAAAGTGTTGGTACTGCTGGTATAGATGATGAAAGTTAAAATAGACCTAAACCAGATTAATTTTTTATTTAACTCTTTCATGCATGATGTTCACTGCAGTAGACAGATATTTGGAGTCAGTTTTATACTCTTTTTTTGGGGGGGCCAAGTGCCAAGTGGTAAATTCCCAAACTCTTGTCTTATGTTTCATAAAATATTATCTTTGCATATTTTTACTACATTGAGATATTGCTTCATAAATTCAAAATAATCAACAAAGGACAAATTGGGTATTTCCCTGTAGTCAGATTTCAAATAATGAGTTTTTATTTCACATTTTGGTGTAATTCACAAGTGAATAGTTTGATTTAAACAGCAATAATACATATACTTCAGAGTTTTCTTTTTCTTTTATTACTTTTTATAAATGTTTGTTAAAGACGTGTGTTTGTGGATCTTTAATAAGTTCCACTAAATTACTATTTATACTGTTGATGCGGGTTGTCAACTACAGTATAACACTGAAGAAATAAATGAACATGATTTATAAATTGTTTGAAAGTGAAAACAAACATTTAAAAAGGTATTTCTTTGTGATTTAAAAATTCATGCATGAAAGGGTTAAAGACTAGGATTAAATATAAAACAGCTTCAAGAAATAAGCTCCAATCAGGATTAACTATAATCCAGCAAATGCATCCAGCTAAACTTGATACAAGCTGCGTGTGAGTGCCAGCTGGAAACTGAGCCAAAAGAGGAAGTTCAGGATCAAACAACAAACTTGGACCCTGCGTTAAGTTTTCCACGCTGATGAAACTTCACTCATCAAGACGCCAAATTATCTGTGATTTCTTGGTAATCGCCTGAAATCTCCATCACTTTCGTGATGATGCGTTAAAACAATATTGACTGACAAGCAATCTCAGAGTGTAAACCTGCAGCGACAAATCTTTGTGACAGTTTGAAGCAGATCGTTTGATAAGCCAAAACCGTCATTTCAATAACAGGGAGCAGTCGGACAGGTGTGTCGCAGTGTTTGAGGAGAAAACACACACATACACACACATACACACACACAGGGGGAAAACACAACACTGGAGGTGTGTTTTCTTGATCGGGCCGGCCTTGAGCCCTGCTTTTTCTTTTTAACGAGCTGTGATACCGCCTCTCATCTGCTCCCAGACATGCCGCTGCGAGCTCTGAACTGCTTTCCCCTCTGAAGGTGTGTCCACTCATAGGAAGGTTTATAGGGATATCAGGATGTCCTATATTAATAAAGATCAAACCTCTAGAGTGGATCATTAACCGGGAAAGTCCAACCAAGATAGACGGAGATACTTAAAAGTGAGCGCTGAATACATAACAGTGGATAACAACCATGTCCAAGAAAGTCATTTAGTCTAGCGCCTGTTGTTTATAGTCTGATAACCCATCGCAGAAAGAGGTAAAGTTCAGCTCAATCACATAAAAAGGATATTTCTTCACTTAACTTTTGTGGTATGCAGACATGCATAAAATTTAAGGTTTATTTTTGCAGGTTTTATGATTCTGTTTCAAAAAGTGTAAACAAAAACGGTCTTTTTGCACAATGTTTGTTGACACGGAGAAGGGGGGAGATTGTTAAAAAGTAGTTCACGCAATAAGTTGTCCATTTAGGGTGTATCCTCTATATACTGCTTTTGAAAAACACCCAGTCACAACAGACAATAATAGAAAAGAATCAGATGCAGTGATAATTTTATCCTAGTTTGTAAGTTTATGTTTTTATTAAGAATCCAAAATGTCTTAAAGGAAAAGTTTGGTTCCTGCAGCTTTTACATTGTTTATAGAATGAAGAACAACAATATACTCACCCAGAAGGCTTTCCTGATCCAAACAGTGCTTCGCGAGTTTGTTTACGTGCCCTTTGCGCATGCGCAGTACTCTCTGGAGCGTTGCCTTCGCTTCCTCCTTTCTAAGAGCTCCTTATCTGTATACTCTGGCTCTAAACTGTAAGAACGTCCATCATATTCAAAGTTCTCCTCCACAACATCTTCATCCGATAGATATTCGTCCATTTTGCACAAAACTGGAAGAAGAAAGTCGATTTGTAGCTGCCGGTCTTTCCCTGAAACAATGAGCCGCACTGCGCATGCGCGAAGGGCATGTAAACAAACTCGTCAGTTCAGAGGTTAGTTCAGCCACACAGTGCTGTGTGGAGTGACACAGACTGCAATGGCGGATCATCCGGAACGGATCATGATGGAATATTGGTGAAAAACATGAGTTTTTGGACGATTAATGCAGTTTTTAGGAGCGGCGATCCATGCCCTACAGGCTACCATTATATCGGTGTCCGCTGCTCGATTTTGGATCTAAATATCTCCCGAAGCACTGTTTGGGTCAGGAAAGCCTTCTGGGTGAGTATATTGTTGTTCTTCGTTCTATAAACAATGTAAAAGCTGCAGGAACCAAACTTTTCCTTTAAAGGTGTAGTGTGTAGACGTTGGCAGCACTTTGCCGACCAGAAACGGGGAATATTGGATATAATGTTTCTATTTGTGTGTAAGGTCCATCAAAATAGGTGTACAATCATCCTCATAAAACTTTGGTTTTATTTTTATTAAGTTAGAAGAAGCTTTTTATACTAATGTACCGCGGGTCTCCCCTTTGTGGAGGCTGACATAACGATCCACCATGTTGTCTACGGGTGGGTTTTGAGGACGAAAAGAGCAAAGCGCAATTTTTGAATATGAGTCTACAAAAGTTTACAAAACTTATAGTCATCATCTTAACTGACCTGTCACCTATCAAAATAATAGTTACAAATATGAATGAAAAAAACCCTCACCTTGTAACTGTTGTAAATAATGCCCTGTTCACAATCCTTTTTGGTCTTCATCGGCTCCTGTTTCTTAGTGATGTGATGTTATAGAAACGGACGGGCTCGTTCCAAAATCTGAACGTTAGATGCTGCTAAAATGCCAATTTCTACACACTGCACCTTCAAATTGACTTGAGCTCATGTAGAACTTTCTCGTCTTTCAGAATTTTCCAAGTGCTTTTACTGCACCTATACAAAAAAAAATAGTTATTACACATTTGCTCATAGAAAGTACCAGGTTCAAGTACAAGAGAAAGCACTTTGACAGCATGACCCTCTGCCAATGTAGCTCACATATTGCTGTTGCATCCATAAGCAATAGTTCCACGATGATGTTACCATCGTAATATGATTCCTTTAACATGAAAACCCACACCTAGTCATCAGAAACTTGTTGAATATTAGTTAGACAGATGTTGGGCAAAATGATAATTTGCTAATTACTATTATCTGCATCACCACCAAAATCAAGTCCTTTTGAAGGTGGGCCATGACCAACATCTCCTGATAATTTCAGCAAAATCTGTCCAGTAGTTTTTGTGTCATCTCGCCAGCAAACAATCAAACATACGCCGGCAAAAACTTCTTGATGGAGGTAAAAACAGAAAAACATGGGTCCAGTGAAGTTGCTATCAAGTAGCGAAAAAGCACCATTATTTGTTTGCTATTCCATTATATTTATAAACCTGATTTGACAGCTGTATGTGTACCAGTGGTGTCATTGAAGTGGTTTTGCTCTGTCTTAAAGGGATGATTCAGGGTTTTTTTGTAGTGGGGTTGCTCTCAGCTTATGGCAGAAGCAGATATGATTGTCACTTTAGCACCCAGCTAGCTTTGACCCTGAGGAGAGTTAGCCAGGTATTGAGGATAGATGATACATTACAGTCAATAGTGCCACTAAAAGCTTCACAATTAACTCACTTTTAGGTTAGAACTACTCTAAAAACAACATGGCTCCACTCAATGCTACAGAGTTTCACTTTTCCTCAACAAAAGCCTCTGTGTTGAGATTAAAATTTACAACTTCATGGTCATGTATTCTAAAGGTGCGTTCACACCGCAAGCGACCCAGCTACCAATATTGCGTCGCCCACTGAAATAGCATCGCGCGTCCATAAATACCTCATTTTGGTCGTTGGCCGTTGCTCGGTGACGTCACGTCCGTTCGAGTTTCACCGGGATCATATCATATATCATGTAATAGGATGTATAAGTGGACATTATTCCAGGTGTGTCCTTTTCATTCACTTATCAAACACAAAACACTGCAGCTGATGCCCTGCAGCAGCATGATCTGTGAGTTTACCGCTGTCCGTCTAGGCGGAACTAATGTCCTCACTGACATTAGTTCCGCCTAGATGGAACTCATCCGGCCTGTAGTCCGGATGAATAACTGTTTGCCTAGGGTACTGTCACACGTACACACACCGCTGATTGGCTGATGCTGCACAGCCACACACGACATCGCCTGAATAGATAAACTTTTTTTAACTTTGACATCGCGCGACGAGTGAAGTGATCGTCTTGTACGCGGCCGTCGCATCGCGGGTGGGTAAGCCCCGCCCCATCGCAGCTGTACATTGACTTTGAATGGAGAGTGATCGCTGAGGTAGTACAAGTAGCGTCCGGTGTGAACGCACCTTTAGGCCGTCAGCTGGTCAGGTCGTCAGAAGAAACAGCAGACCATAATTTGCTATTTTTCTCTCTTTGATTACAAGTGGATACATTCTCACAGCTCTGGTCAAAATGGACTACATACAAAAATTAGCAACAGTTACTTTTTGGATTTCAGTAAACAATAAGATGGATTACTCAGAGATGTACCCTTGAAGCTTATCCCTTGAAGTTGTGTGGGTGCTAATGGAGTAAATATATATAGCACACTGTATACTGTATTTGTCTAGTACACCAAGGTTTCCCGCCTTTCTTTCTTTTTAATTATTATTTAATATTATTATTTTTAATTCAATGAGTTTGAAGAAAGGAAACTGCTGAACCGTCTTACTGTGTAAAAGTATGTTAACATAGTTACACACTCCTCTGTTAAGACTGTATATAGTTATAAACTGAAAAGACTTTTAAAAATACAAAGACGGGGTGCTGGTTTGGCGGAGTGGTTAGTAACCAGGCACCCCATGTACTTGCTTCTGCCGGTCCAGGTTCGAATCCCGCCTGTGACCAGTTTGCAGAGTGTCTTCCCCTACTCTCTCACCCCCTTTCACAAGCCTATCCACTGTCTCTCTCCTATCAATAAAGGCACAAAATGACCAAAAAATACATTTAAAAAAAAAAAATAAAAAATACAAAGACAAACAAGAAAGAAGATCTTCTGAGAGAAAACATGTCAAACACAAAGACTCCACAGAGACTGAGGAAGAGTGCCATGTTTGATTTAAAGGTGTAGTCAGCGATCTTCTAATCTTCTAATCTAATGCACGATTTGTCAAAATCTCAGTATTTCTCCTCTCCATCCACAAGATGTCACCACTGACAGCATGTTGAAAAAAAGTACGGTTTTTATACACAGCCTTGGCTCTGAATTTCAGCAGGTAAATACTGTGGCCCGGACTGAGTCACCAAAACAGGGTACAACCCCCCACATCCAGGGGGCGATCATACTCATGCGCAGATCAGACGGAGGGGGAGGGGGAGTCGTAGGTTGCGTAGCGTGCACAGTTAGCGTAAGAGAGAGCTACAATAGGTGCAGTAGCAATGGGTGAAAAACAGCCCAAAAGAAAAAGTTCAGAGGAGTGAAAAGTGAAAAAGAAGGGCTATGACCATGAAAGAGCGAAGACACGGGTCAATATTGGTGTTGCTTTCTGACGGTGGGGGGAACTCCGCTAATTGAAAGACCTGAAAACAGACGCGGATGTCGCCGTCTTTCTGCTGGATAGGTAAACAACATTCGCTTTGTGGTGCTTCATATAACAGTAACAGCCGTTGGGCATTCATCTTATTGTCTAATCTGCCAAAATGTACTGTTGTTGTGATGTTATCAATAATGGAAGTCAAGTTGTCTGACGAGTCGGGGTTACCTTAGCTATGTTGGTCAGCTACGCAGTTTCTACGGCTGTTTCCATGATGATGCACGTCCATCAGCTTTCAGGGGGCGGGTCTAAATTCGTTTATAAACAACCTCTCCACTCGTTTTCTCCCATATCGCTGACTACACCTTTAAAGGTGCTGCATTGGAGGGAAAATAGACTCAGTCATTGTGTATCAGTTATATGCAGAAGATATGCCAAACTACCTCAATAAAAAGAAATATGAAAAAAAATTGCAATTTCACTAGAGTAAAGGAAAAATGCCATTGGTTGTTGGCATGGAAAAAATATCTTTGTGAACTGGAGAAAATAGAGGGAGAACTTTTGAAAACCTGGGTAGGAGGGTGGGAAAAACTACTGTGGAAACTGAGGCAGGGCAGATCACAGGTGACCTGGTGTTACAGATGCATGAACTATGAGCCCATGTTCATAGACCTGGATTTCCATTGCTGTCATCAGCGAGACTATGTAACATATTTCTTTTTTTTTCTTCAGAAATGTTTATCGTTTTTCAAAATGGAAACAGGAAAAAACATTGAAGAAAGACGTTCAGGATCTTCATGAAGAAATACGGGCATAAAATACATGTCAACAACATACATTTAATAAAACTGTACAAAGTGAATAGTAAAACAAAATGCACAAAAGACAAAACTAAAAACACTATGGTGAAAGTTAGTCAATAAAATGAGCACAGGCATAAACCACCCTGACTTTCTACCAGGCTTTAAAACATCAATCTAATCCTGTATGATCACTGGATTGATGTGGCTCTCTCACAGCAAAGAATAAAGTAAATCTATAGTGATTTTGTTTTTCTAGTCGTGCATTTATTATGTTTACCGCTGGTGTAAATCTGTCTGACTCTCGGGGCCTCCAGAACAATGTCAGCACCTGGCAAGCTCCTGCAGACAGGTGCTCGTCTGGGGTTTTGTTGCTCCATTTTTTATCCAGTATTTGCTCAGAGCTTAAGAGCAATAATTGGAACTATCTTACTCATATCTGTGCACACACTCCAGCACAAAGGACAAGCGCATGTAAGCGTGCGCCCGGAGGCTAACACTTATGTACACACCAGCACTGACTGCCGCACATGCCTGCCTCTGCTTTCCTCGCACCACAGCTACAAACACACAATTGCTTCCTCTCCTTTTGGCCTGACGCTGTGCCCTGTGTGTTTTTTTCAGGTGTCTCGAGGCCCCTCACAGCTGGCAGCAGCTCTGAAAGGTGTGACTCTGCAGGGGAAGTCCAGGAAAACAAATCGGTGAGTGGTGGTGCCCCTTGTGAAACCGCTTTTCACTCTTTCTCTCTCTCTCTTCACCCCCCGTCCTCCATTCATCTATCAGATTCCCTCCAAAGGCAGGACTGCGCCTTGTCGTGAGCAAACACAAGACCTCTTAAAAATCAACTCGTATCAGACAATAACCCTGAACCTGGCACACTCTGAGCCGCTCCCGCACAAAGACCCCCTTTTACAAACTTGAACTGGCATGCATTTATAACTGTCATTCCAGTAAGACGAGCCAAATTGTTGTTGATAATTGAGACACAATATAACAGAGGGCACGCGGCGTGCAGCAGGTGTGTGGTTAATCAGTCACAGGCTGCAGGAGGGGGCGAAAATAGGGATGGACAATACGGACAAAAAATGTCATGTCTCTGTCTTTCACCGGAATGATGGTTCACAATTCACTCTGTAAAAATATTTTTTTCTGTTAAGATGTAAAATGATTGGGGTGCTGGTTTGGCGGAGTGGTTAGCACCCCATGTATTTGCTTCTGCCGGTACAGGTTCAAATCCCACCTGTGACCAGTTTGCAGAGTGTCTTCCCTACTCTCTCTCCCCCTTTCACAAGCCTATCCACTGTCTCTCTCCTGTCAATAAAGGCACAAAATGCCCAAGAATGTATATTAAAAAAAAAAAAAAAAAGATGTAAAATGATTGTCAAAATACCAGAACTTTGAAAAAAATAATACAGTGAAAGTTGTTTCATATCACAGTAAAAAATAAAAATTCTAGTCACTCTGTATTGGGCAATTAGCTTTTTTTCTCTTCTATAACAAAAATTGAAGACAAAGGGATTCCCACTCTTAGTCTCTCTGTTTTGATTTGTCAAAGCCTCTGAAAAAATACCATTCTACCCTGTATACTCGCTCAGCCCACATGCAGCTCAAATAAAAGAAACATGCCATTGCATGCATGTTTTTGTCATATTATAAATGGTAAGCTGTAGAATGAGTTCCCTGCAATGCCTAAATTGCACAAATGTGTTGCCAACATTTGAAAAAATGGCCCTAACTTGCTACGAGGCAACTTTATCACCCACCCTCTTATTCTCGGTAACAACTCGACTCTTAAGTCTGTCCCTGTTTTGATTTGTCAAAGCCTCTGAAAAAATACCATTCTGCCCTGCACACTCACTCAGCCCACAGGCAGCTCAAATAAAAGGAGCATGCCATTGGATTCTAAGTAAACATTAGAGCACAGCACTGGGAAGTTAAAGCCACATTTACTGCTTGAAAGCGGTATAATCAGCTATAGCTCAAGAGGATTTACATAAAACAGACTGTTCTTAGCAGGGCTGAAACAGAGGCGTTTATGGCATGTCAAAATCCAAAGTATAAGGGAATTTTAGGCTAGAAACATTTTGTTACATTGTGAATTCGATGAAGCCCCCCTGAACACTGTTGCCACCCTCAGGTCTTTTACTTCCTTCTTTGACCTGATGGGTCATGCAAAAACTGTTCTAGTTTCACGAACAAATTTCATTTCAGAATCCAAGGTGTCATTTTTTGTAACTTGATAAATCAGGAAAAACATCCAGGAAAAAGGTGTAATGCCCACCAAAGATCTCATATGAATTTTTTTGTCATACCATAGATAGTAAGTTGTAGAAAGAGTCCCCTGCAATGCCTAAATTGCACAAATGTGTTGCCAACATTTGAAAAAATGGCCCTAACTTGCTACGAGGCAACTTCATCACCCACCCTCTTCTTTTTGGTAGCAACTCGACTGATAATCAGAGATCTTCTGCACAACTTTGATGTTGAATATGCATACTGTAAATGCTATCCTGGAGTTTTTCTGCAACTTTTGATAGTATAAAACAATAAATTCCCCAGTAATAGCCGTGAAGGACCTATATTTTTGATGCTACAATGACATAAATACTTGTGATAAAAGATCCCCTATTAAATAAAATCCTCTATTTAGAGCTAAACATTTCAAAATAGTATGTCATGATTGATAAGCATGATATTGTTGTTGGTTTTTACTGTAAACTAACTGACTTGCTGAGCATTAGACCTTATGACTTCCTCTTCAAATCAACTTAAACCACACTCATATAAATTATATCATCTTACCTCTAAATCTTTTAAAAATACAGTGATTTATCTTATAAATCTACATTGCCCAGCTCTAGATAGGGCTGCTGACTGTATAGATCAGGCAGCTCACTGCCCTGCTGTGGTGGGGGGGGGGGGGGGGGGGGGGGGGGGGGGGGGGGGGGGGGGGGGGGGGGGGGGGGGGGGGGGGGGGGGGGGGGGGGGGGGGGGGGGGTTAAACGCCAGACATGCCGGGATTCTTTCAGAGGATGCACCAGCTCTTGGATCAGTCTGGTGGTTTTGGGGCTACGGGGTCAGAGGGGTAAACAGGACTTGTGCATGCTGGGCTGCAGTGGAATGGACGCAGGTGCTCCACGTGATCTACGATTAATCTCCCCTTTATGACGGATGAGAGAGAGCCCCTGAAAAGCATGAATGAGACTCATAAGCCCCCTGCAATTATGCCAAACCACAATGACGAGCTGGAGTGCTCTGGGCAGGATTCATAGAGACATTTGCATAAAAGCAAGTCACACAAGCAATTTTGGTTTATTTGGCAGTGGAAAGTGGAAAGACCTCTGCTGGAGGTTAAGGGTAATAAATCGACAAAAGGTTTTTTACCCCAATTTTCTAATTTAGTTTTATTTCATGTAGCATCATAAATCATTCTCTTTACTTTCCTATTGAAGTATACAGTTGTTTTAAAACATGGAGCCTTAGATGTAAATATATTTTACCAAGGTTTGGATTATACTGCATTCTTTTGAAGACTTTGCACAAGGGCCCACCATCAAACTGAATTTTCACTTCTTGACATTTTAATTTAGACCATTTATCCGTGCAAGTAATGACCAAAATCTGTATACTCAGCCACTATTACATCTGTTTAAAATTACTGAGCAAATTAAATGCTCAGGCCCCCTAAAATCTCCTCAAAGGTTTAGAAATTAACCACCCCTTCAATGCAGGTGTTTTAGTACAGCTTTAGTTACATTTTCTTCATCCATTAGCCGCAGTGAAGTGATGTAGCAGCCTTATCAGGTTTAAGAAGTGAAGTCTCTTGTCCTTCTCTTGGATTCTATTGAGAAACATGTCAAAATGGTGAGGAGGGCTGCAAAGGCAAATCTCCAAATGCTTAAGTTTATCAGAGCCTTTCCCTGCTTCAAATGCCTTTATGCACTCTTTGGTTTTCTCTATTTAAGTTACTGTGACCTCCTGCTCACAAGCAGCACCTTCGACACTGAGGCATCTGAATATGATCTACAACTGAGCAATTAAAATCCTAGACAGAGACCAATTAGGTCACACCATTGTCATGTGCTGAAAAATAAAAATGTTTAATTTTGATAAATTTATTTAAGTCTCCAATCTTAAACTCATCCATAAATGTCTAAATCTTCAGGCTTCTCAGGTGCTTAATGACCTTGTGGTTACACTGAGAGTACTATTTTTAGACTAAAATTAGCACTTAATGTAGTTTTCTAAAGAATTATATGTGAAACTGAACTGCAGGGTGCATGCACAAACTGCCAAGGACGTGCTTGTAAGTAGGTCAGCTAATAAAAGTCCTAATCTAAGGGGCTGTCTACACAAGGCCTAAAACGGTCAAATCCGATAAGTTTTCATTGCGTTTCAGCCTCCTGTTTACATGGAAATGGTACCTGGAAAGCTCAAATCAAGCTTTTGAAACCAGGCTCCAGAGCAAAGAGTTTTCAATATGCTCTCCATGCAGCACCATGTAAACCCAATTCAGAGCGTTTCATGGTGAAACGCTGACGTCACCCCATGCGCTGTACTCTTTCACATGAAGGCTGCGAGCGTATACCAGGAACATAAACAGCTTCAACCGTCTACAGAGTAATGTGTGTGCCACTTACCATCCTGGGTTTGGTATCCAGACAAAGCTATCCAGTAAGATTTGTTGTCTGAACTGATTTATTGTTCAGAAAAGAACCTTTGTGCTGGCATGCATACTACAGCAGTTTCATTTGTCTCCAGCGTCTCCATCTGAATGCAGATCGAGTTTGAATAAGCAAAGGAAAAATCTTTGGGTTTTAAATCAGAGAGTGTCTGTGTAAACGTAACCTTAGTGTAAAAATTGATGACCTAACATAACGCTGCAAAAAAGGGCACAGCAAGCACAAAAGACCGCTTGTAATTGCTCAAGAGTTTATCTGATAACTTTAGCAGAGACAGGCTAACACTATCCATTGACTCCCTGTATTTGAGCCGGGCTAATTTGCATTGGGTCTCTTCCTTGTTACTGCACACACAGTCGAAACATGGTGTCTATCTGCTTGTCATTGACTCGGGAATGAGGCAAGACTCAAAAACAAAAAACAAAGTTGGCGTATCGCTTTAAGCTCTCATCAGAGGCAGTCAGCAAAAATCACAGTCAAGATATTAAAGAAGTGATTTTGGCAGGACACACTAGTAGTTAAGGTGCGTTCACACCGCAAGTGACCCAGCTACCAAAGTCGCGTCGCCCACAGATGTAGCGTCGCGTGTCCATAAATACCTGTTTGGTCGGCGTCGGCCGTCGGTCCTCTGTCGGTGGCGCCACGTCCGCTCGAGTTTTACCGCGATCATATCATATATCACATAATAGGATGTATAAGCGGACATTATTCCAGCTGTACCTTTTTCACTCACTTATCAGACACAAAACTCTGCAGCTGATGATGCAGCAGCATTATCTGTGAGTTTACCGCGGTCCGTCTGCAAATGTCCTCACTGAGATTAGTTCCACCTAGAAGGAAGTCATCCGCCCTGTAGTCCGGATGAATAACGGTACCATCACACGTACACACACCTCTGATTGGCTGATGCCACACAGCCACACTGACATCGCCTGAATAGATCAACATTTTTTAACTTTGACATCGCGCGACAAGTGAAGTGGTCGTCTTGTCGCCGGCTGTCGCATCGCGGGAGGGTTAGCCCCGCCCCATCCCGGCTGTACATTGACTTTGAATGGAGAGTGATTGCCGAGGTAGTAGAAGTAGCGTCCGGTGTGAAGTAAAAGGGTGACTTTTTTCAAAGTATGATGCTACTGCATCACTCCCTTTGACTGACGTTTCAAGCAACGGGGAAACACCAGGAAAATTGCTGAACATCATTTAAAAGAACATCAAGTGACACATATTAGCATGTTAATGTTTTCCAAAGGAGCTGATAAGGTAATGTATATAGAATTAGATTATGCAGAATTGATGAAGGCATCACTATCATTAAAATCATATCAATCCACATCTCTGTATAGTACGTCTTATAACTAAATGAGGTCAGGGATGAACTATTAGCAAATTCCGATCTACTTTTGTTTTTGCCCCCTCTTTCTTCTTTTTATTTCTCCTTTTCTACAACCCCCCAGGTGAGTGGACACTGGCATGACTGGTGTCAGCTGCTCTCCAGTACGTTTGTCGTCTTAAACTTGTACAGCATCCTTGGGTGTCATGAAAAGCGCTTTAAAAATAAAATGTATTATTATTACTATTATTGTTGTTGTTGTTGTTGTGCATAATGACAAAAACATTGGCCTTGCGGGAATACTATGCCGAGAGAAGTTGTGAAAATTTGTATTTCAACATTCAGTGGGTTTTGGCTCTGATTTTCTCAACTGGTGCATCCCCTTAAAATTCATCCAAGGTCTGCCTTTTTTTAAACATGATAATCCTTTGCAGAGATGATGTAATAAAAAATATTTTATTGTTCATTTTTAGAGTTTTACAGCCACTCCAGCATCTTTTCCGAGAGATATGCACAATAGGCCTGTGCTCAAAAATAAAATGTATTATCGTCTGACAAAATAAATGTCGCACTCCTTTGGGATCGTGTATCGTCTGAATTCTACAGAATCGATACGGCCTAAATATTTTGACAGTTGTTGTAAATACACTTTGGGTAATGTTAACAGTGGCACAGTTCAAGGTAGAAGACGAGCTATGAAGCATATGTTCTAAATTTGAACTTAGGTCTACCATCTTTGAGGATCTGAATTTATGTCTCTCAAGTTGTAGAACCACTTAAAACTCATCCTTGTTCTTTGTCTTCTTATAATAAAAAACTAAACTTGTCAAGAATTTTGCTTCAAGCATAGTCAATGTTCACAATTTACGTGTATCGGGATACGTATCATATCGTGAAATTGCTAGAAATACCCAGCCCTAATTCACAATAAAAAAAAGCTTTTTTTTAGGCGAGGATGAAATTTTCCATTATTCTGACTTCTTTCTCAATTTGCTCTGTCCCAGTAACACATGTCCTGATAATTGTGCATCTGGAAAAATCTCTCACATGTTACTTTTATTATGACACCCAAATAATTCAAATAGACCTTGTGGTTGCAGAGATACTCTCTTTTCTTAATGTTTGTCATTTTCGAGCAGAAGGCTTAAAGAAAGGGGTTGGAGCTGTAGAGGTTAGAGCCACAAAGACTTTGCCATGTTGTTAATGTTCCCTGTTTCACTGCAGGATCGGTCTGAAGGAGGCTCTGGCTCACCATCCTCATGGATCATAGACCCAAGTCCATCACACGACATGTTCAGATCTGCAGTTTCTCCCAGTGAGTCCAATAACAGTACTGTAGGAATATTTTGTCTTCATCTGTGTTGTACTCGAACATACCTTCTCTGCCTTAAACCACCTCCTTCTCTTAAGCGCCAATACTTAATCAATACAAGAGCCTATTTTCACCATTAGCGTCTGATCCGGTAAAAGCCCACTCAGCCCCAGTCAGCTCTGCTTTATTAGCAGCCATTGTCTCCTCACTGTCAGACCTGTGTTTGGCGTTCCCTTGCCTCCGGTACACTTAAGCCCGATAATCCTCGTGAGGGCCAGCTGCCTCAGAGTATCACCTTCACCTGTGTGGCCGGCTTGTGTACCTTCATGAGTGATGGTGCAGGAAAACTCACTGTACAGATCGCAAACACTGGAAAGCTGGCAGCAAATGGCACGAGAAAGGTCAGAAGAGCTTTCACCAAATGGACATGGAGAACCATACTTAAGTTAAGAGCTGTTGTTTTTACAGCATCTTCACCTGAGTACAGACTGTGACTGCCCTTTGTTTTTTCCCACTGGTGACTCACTTGTCCAGAATCAGTCATTGCTTTCTAACTCTAATGGTCCATGAGATGCTGGATTTAAAGAGGATGTGTCATTTAAAATGCATCCATCATGAGGAAGATACAGCACATATCTCAGCTTGGTTTCCGAAATAAGTTACATTTCCACCATCAACCTGTTAATCAATACATCTATCTTGGGCAACAATTTTATGTTAAAGACTCAATGGATGGGATAGTTTGACAAAATGACATTAAAACCAAACTTACCATGACATATTAAAGGGATTTTTTTCGAACATAAAAATTAGCTGTATAGATAATCTGACCAGCGTGCATTTGTTGACATACAGAGGGAGGCGAAGTGTGCCGACAGACCTCCAAGAGACAAATAAACCGTGTAGACTGATAAGGTACAGTATGATCATATTTCTCTTTGAATAAATCATCATGTACTTACAAGTCCAACAATAACAGGGCTTAATCAGCATCGGCCAGCGAGTGAACAGGCCAATGTTCAGCCAACTCTACATTTAGCTTTCTTCTTCTTCTTGTTTAATGGTGGGTGGCATCCAACACCAGAGGAGCATTACCACCATCTACTATCCAGGAGTGTGAGCAAGAGGTCCCTATTTCCATGAGGAAAATAAGTGCATATTTACTTTAAACTAAATTCTTTTCATTAAATCTGTTTTAAAAATTCAAAAACTGCCTTATATTCCCCTTTTCCCAATGTTTTTTCCCAATGTTTTTTCCCAATGTTTCTCCCCCAATGGGGGGAGTATGGTCCGTCAAAAATGCTCCATAATATCATAATTAAAGAGCATTTAGATCTGAATAAATAGTGAGCACTGTGGGCACACAACTACAACATTCTCAAAAAAAAAAATTTAAATAAACTGCATAAAGTATAAAAAGTATTCAAAAAAAAACAGGAAGAATGTAACATTTCATGTAACCATGTAAGCTCAGCAGGTGGAGAGAAGATGAATCATAAAGTCATAGCAAGTGACTGACAATAAGGAGAAACTACATGCTGAAAGTTTCCTACACTGCTAGCTGTGGTTCCCTTCTTAGTAAGGACAGTTGGCTTATAATGCTGAGATTTTTGCTTGGGGAGATAGTTTGGTAAGCTTCAGGTCATCCATCAATGTTTGTTTAAATTGTTTGTTTTCTTTATTATATTTTTTTACCATTATGGTCACTCCTTCATCTGCCGCCTGAGTGTGAGTGTGTGTGTGTGGGTCTGTATATGTAGTGTGTGTGTGTCTTTATCATCCCCTTCACACAACGCGCCGCTTCCAGTCATTTCAATGAGGGACAGGCGGCAGACAGCATGCTGTTTGGACCGCCGCGGTAGGAGCGGTTGCCGCCGAAGAGCACGCGCACAGATTTTGCCCTGCTGCTCAGAGTCCAGTGTGTTGAACATTCTGGCCGTAGTTGCCTGGCAGCAGCAAATCATATCGTACTATCGAAGAACTGGACGTGGGAAAGCATTTCTACTGAATTGTTTTTAGGGAAGGGAGTGTCATAGTAGTATGTCAGAGTGAGCATCTTCAGAGTAGACGATCTTTGTAGTGTTGACGCTGCTAAGGGGGAGCCCGGGGATTGGCTGAGGGTTACGGAAGTGTAGACTGAGAGAGAGAACTGCTAACTGCATGACACGCTGTTTGAGTCTGTTAATAAAGAGAATTAACGATTCAGAAGTTATCAGCTCGTTCTATGACAGGGAGTGTTGTGAGACACTTTTAGGTGGCCTCTGCTCTGACGTTCGCTGAATCATCACTACGTCTCGGCCTGCGGTGGCAGCAGCCTCTTAAAAAAAAAATGCATGTCGGGGGGACTCCGCCTGCAGAGAGACAGTTTGGTTGCTGCGCGGCTTATCGGTGTTGCACAAGAGGAGCGGGGGAGGAGGCGTTTGTCAGAGCAGAGAGGAAAAATGCATTTTATTAAATGTAAGCAAACCATAGCGACACAACTATGGGCAAGATAGTTATCTGCCTCAGCACCCGCGACACCTGATTTAATGCAGGACTCTGATGTGAAGGCGGCGACATGATGCTGCAGTAGTGTATTAACAGTTTAAAAAAAAAAAATTGCAGGAGCGGCGGGTAGGATTTAGGAGCGGCAGCCCGCCGCTCCTAAATGAATGTAGAGGAAACACTGGTGAATGGTCGGCCTCCTAATTGTGTTAATTGATAGTTTAAGGATCAGTATCAGCTGTCACTATCAGCCACTTTTTAGGCAGTAATTTTACCTAAATAAGTTAAATTCTGATAAAGTTAACACTTAAATGCTTGTCTTGATATGGAGAAGTCTGTTAATCGTTACTGACTTAGAAACATTTAGACACAGTGGACATCGGATAGCATTAATCTGCTATTTTCTCCTGTCTGTCATTTAGCTCATCTGTTTGTGCACTCAATTGATATATTATTGTCTTTCATTCACGAAATGTAATATTTTCCAGGTTAAAACACGTACTTAGCAACAAGACTTTCAGTTTCTTAACTGTACAAAACAGCAAAAGGTGCTTCTTGCTCTTTTTTTAATGAAGAAATTTAGTAAATTTCTGATAAAATTGCAGATATTGCTGCTTCCAAAAACACCGCTTCAGAAACTGACATCGTTGTCACATCTTCAGTTTCCGCCTCTCTTCCCTGATTGAGCCGTTCGGCTTTTGGCTGCCAATTTGGAAGAGATTTGATTGATTTCAGGTAATGAATCAGGCAGGTCCACCTGTACTGCAAGGCTAAGCATTTATATTTATACTTTCATTTAAATTAGGGCTGGGTATTGATTCAGATTTTCTGGATTGATTTGATTCAATATTACAAGGTCTCAAATTGATTTGATTCAATTGGATATTTATTCAGTCTGGGATATCTTAGTTAAAATAGTGCTGTAAATTTAAAAAGTGACCTTTTGACCTGGTACATCATTAAAAATTGTTTTAACATGAAGAACTAAACCCAAAGCAGTTACATTAATCATATTTTAATGATATGCATTAATGCATATTCTGCATATTACTTGTTTTTTGTCCAACTCGTATTTTCCTTTGTATTTGTTAAATCTAAAATACTGTCCATCCAAACATCAGCTTTTAAACTTGCCAGTGGTGCCCATATAGAGCTTCCACCATGTTTGTTTGCAGTAACATCTCATGAGATCTTGTTCAGTAGAAAGCAACGCTAAACGCTGATCACACCAGACTAGCAGGGTTGATACCACAGGCTGCTTCTCTGCACGTCCAAAGAAGAAAAAACTACCCAAGTTAAAAGATCGATCTTTGGATTTTATGGATCGATTATGAACCAGTTAAAGGAAATTTGATTTAAATGGATTTTTTTATCCAGCCCTAATTTAAATGTATTAAGTCACAATTAGAAGAAATCTCCCAACTAGTTGAGAATTCCTTGTGATCATAAGTGTACCAATGTTTGGTGATGGAACACCTGTTGATATTTGTAAACATGTTAAGAGGAGATATTTGTATCGAGACTGTTTGGAGATTGCACCCAGAAGTTTCCATACTACATCGTCTTTTGTGAACTATGACCCAAAGTACTTCTGTGAAAAACGTTCACTTTAATGTTTATTTGTGAAAATTGGTGAATACCCTTTTTTCAACATAGCTTGATTGATTTATCAGCCTGTTAAAATTATATAGTCTCACCCTATTGTCACAGCCTACAATGAGTAAATTCTCCCTTCGGCTTTAAAACAGCTTTTGAAACTTTTTACTGCCAGTGTAACCAGTTTTCTTCCCTTTAACTGCCCCGTAAGAGTTAAGCTCCTAATAAATAAGATGTCACTTGGAGGATCACGGTGATGGCTTCTGTGCTTTGACCTTTTAGAGGCCAAAGGCATGGTCACTCTCCAAGGGAGGGGGGGGTCATCAGCAGGGCGTGGAGGGGTCAGTCCTGGGGTCAAACAGTCTCTAAAAGATGCCCAGTGTGTGTCGTGTCTTTGTGGGGATAGGTGAGATTTGGTTACCCCAGAGGTGCAAAAAGTTCAACTGGTGAATGAAGCGTCTAAGTAATTGTAGGGGGGCTGACCCCACTAGTGTTCATGTATGAGATAACCAAGGCAACAGACTGTGACTACATTTGAGTTGGACATTGTTGATCACTTTTGTTCATTTACTTAACAGCTGAATTAAGATTGGTTGAAAAAGCTTTTTTAGCCTGTAGTGCTAAGTTGAAAGTTCAATCAGATGAGGATATCTAACTTGGTTTGTGTGATTTTGTGTGAATTTTAATCAAATATCTGATTAAAAAGGGTCTCTCAGACTTCTCTTTAGCTCTGAAAAATTTCTAGGAGTCTTCAGTGTTTCAGAATTCTGAAGACAAAGGCAAGCTTTCTGGACTTTTTCATGGGAACAGTAAGCAACTCAGTCACTGTGATGAGATCAGGTCCATTTGAACAACAGATATTAAAAACTTATCTGCCCTTAATGACTTAAAGGGACTGTGAGGAGTTTCTAAGTAATTACAAAAAAGTTTCACTTTTAGATATATAGATATTAGAGATACATTACCTCGTTGCTTTGCATCCTGTAAGTTGTTAAAAAAATAAGTTATAAAGCAATGCAGAGTTCTGAGGAAGGTCTGAGCTGCATTTTTATTAGCATCACAACACACACACATGCTTTGGCTTGTGGTGTGTTCCAGTTGTAGTCAGAAGTAGGAATTTCCAAGTTCCGAGTAGGAAACTAAAACTGGAACGTTCCCCGAAGTCGGAATTTCCCACTGGGAACTCGGTGAACCCCCCCCCCCCCTCGAGTTGACAATCGAAGATGGATGCCCCCAGTGTGAACAGTTATTTAGCTCCTGTAATAATCCATTTCTTTGCACTTCTGACTGGGGTGTGTCGCTCTAGATCAGCTGTATACATCGTATTTTTAGACTTATATTTACAAAAATGCTGCCATAGTGATGATCACATTCTTCATACAACAACGCAGGGCGTGCTAACAACAGCTAACAATAGCCTGGTAGATCGGCATGTTTTTTTCCAACTTCAACTGGAACGCAGATAAGTCAGAGATGATGTCACTCCCAGTGCTGAGGTTACTGGAACACAGCATTACGACAGTCGCCGCGCGTGCTCATGGGTAGCAGAGTCATAATGTCGCCAGAAACATATTCTCCTCACAGTCCCTTTAAGGAAACACTGAGTTCACAACCAAGTGTATATATCGTAGAATTAAATTATCATAAGTCATCTAACATGGATCATGGCCCCATTAACAAAATTGCAGAAGGTACACAGCTTTTCTACAAAGGTGGATTTCAATTGACCGCCGGCCTCTATAGCCAAGTCTCCATCTGAGTAGTCGTTTGTTCAAGCTTGGACAAGTTTTATAATACAAATTTCATTTTCAACCTTTCATGAACTGAGATTAAACAACTAAAGGGCACAGATTCAACCGCTTGAATTTCCCCTCCCAGTCGGCTGCCTGCAAACCTCCAGCCTGATACCAGCCAGTTACCATTCACTTGAAGTCTATAGGGAAAAACAACACTTAAAGGAGACATATCATGCTGATGCATGATTTAATACTTACATATAATATAATAAATTTGAAAACAAGACCTTACACATCCTTAATTTTCAAAAAATGAGATATTGTATTTTTTCTGATATCCTAGAACGAGATTTGATGCCTCTGAAAATAGGTCATTGCGAGATGTCCGCGAGATTTCAAACGTCATGACACCACGAGGTACCTTTCTTTTTATTGGAGTAATCTGATAAAACACTTCCTCCTCTGTGATATCCGTTAGCCACAAAACCGTCACCAAGGAACTCATCCACCAGCAGGGGTATATAGTTCCCTCGCTCACACTCCCTCATTACCAGCTCTGGCCTGTAGGGGGACTCAATACACGGTCGCTGCATTGAGCCAGCCGGAAAATACAGTAGAAGAAGAAGGACAGGCTGGCTCAGCCCCCGATAGAATTGACCAATCAGAGCACAAAGGGCTGTGATGTTGCTAGGTAACTTTAGGTCATCCTGAGATCCGAGTGTTTCAACGAGAGCTTGACAATGGCCTAAAATGAGAATTTTGAGAACGCTATTGTGGGGCAATGAAGGAACTAAATGACTTGTACTGAGGGCAGAAATGCTTTACAGGCATCCTAGTCTGGCATAGTGACAAGGAGAAGCAAGCATGATATGTCCCCTTTAAAGTACTTCTCATTAGAAAGGATATTTTTTCTTTACTACTGGCTTGTTTTCCGTTTTGTTTTGTCAAAACCTACCTTTTTAGTCAAGCTTTTACCTGAATTACCTTTTAGTGTTTTTATTTATTCTAATTACAGGCCACTTTTTATGATTTTATCATATCTTATTTTTTATATTTTCTTTTTAAATCTATTTTTCCTTATTTTATTTTCTAGTTTTCCTGTCTTATTCTTCATTTATTAATATTATTATATATATGTATATTTTGACTTCATTTCAAGTCATTTTTTATTCTTCTTATTTTTTATTTATTATTCGTTTTCTTATTTTATTCCATGATATATTTAATTTTATACTTTTAACCTAACCTCCAGTGTTTTCTCATTTTTAAACCTTCAAGATGGCGTTTCCTCAGTACGTACTGGGTACAGCAGTGTGCTTTATTATTGTCTTTTATTTATGATGCTTTTTATCAACACTGTGTATGGATTGCTGTGTGGGTGGGTTCAGGGGCTGGGTGGAGTGCGCTACATTTTTTTTGTATGAAAAGTACTATATAAATAAATTTTGATTGATTGATTGATTGATTGTAATTTTTACTGCAGCAATAGCGCCTGTCTAGTGTCTACTAGATTATCTAATTAGCTTGTAGTGAAAGTGACTGACAAAAGAATCGTCCAATCACCTGCCAGGTATGCCTTTGAACAGTTCTTCCCAAACACTTTTTATGGGTTGTTGCAAAGATGGACGAGTGAAATATATTGAACAGCCCATCTGGTGTGTCAGGTTGAGTCGTTTCTGCTTCTTAGTTTAACATTTCAGTGTCTTATTTTTAAAAATCAACATATAATTTCTCTACTGCCTATTTCTCATCGGTCATCCACCTGTCTGTATCGATCCACAATAGTCAAGAGATTCCTCGATGAAACTGAAGCCTGATATCAGCAGTGAAAGTTGCTCCTGCTCCCCAGTGAGTCTCATGATAAGACCTTTGTCCGTCTCAGCTCATCAGGGATTCATAGGTGGAATAATCCCCCCCCCCCCCCTCCTCATAATTGTTTCATGGCTGTCTCCCCACAGCGCCGGTCACTCAGCTCTCCCTCCAATGTTTACCATTCAGCTGCTACTAAAGATGTCAGCGTCCACGTGAATGTAGCGATGCGCCGGGGCCACAAAGAGCACTAATCTGAACTGACCCCGATGGATTGTCCACGGAATAAAGCTGAGGAAGCTACGGGACAGATTAAGCCTCCAGAAAGACAGAGATGTTGCGAGGAGAGATTAGCCGTGTACTAAGCGAGGATCGTTTCCCCCCCAGAGGACCACACACTGACAGTGTAGCCATGTCACCATTGTCTCTAAGCCACCGCTGCTGTGGACTCGTTGGCTATTGTCCCCGAAATCCTCCGTGTTTCCCTTCCCCTAAAAAAAACCTGGACTCAAGCCTTTTGATTGGCACTTGTCAGCGCTGATAGAGAGGCTGACGTGTTGGGAAAGGCTTCGATAGAGGAGGCCTGAAAGGAAAATCCCCTCCCCATGAATAATAAATTGGTGAGGATTTTCCTTTTTACTCCACCCTGCTCCTTTTTGTCCATTCTTCCAGAAGATAGAGGAGTGAAAGCTCTGGGTGGCAACCATGAATAGCCCCGGCACGCTGATTGTCTCGCTGATGCTCATCCCTTTCTCAAACACGCAGAGAAAGAGATACAAGTCCGACCTTCTTGCCTCTGCCTGGTGCGCCGGACGCTAAAGGCCAGGCCATGTGTGTTGGAGAGAGCGGGACAGAGGGTGGGCGGGTGTGTGTGTTTATTGTCTTTGGCGGCCTTTTCGGAATCAGCGTGGGGATTTGACTCGGCCTCTCGCTGCCAAATCCAGCTATCTGCAGGTTTCAGATGCTGCGGTTGGTATGGTAACCTGCTCTGTGTGTTTTAGACGGGCTCTTGTTTCCAGCTTGAACTGACCAGTAATCAGTGCGGTGCATTCGCGGATTAGGCCGTGTTGGAGGTTAGGATAGGAGGGTTTTTAAAAGGATGAAAACAAATCCTGAATAATTCGAGCCTTGAGTTCAGCTTTCCTCTAAAGGTTGTGAGTTACGTAAACAGTCTGGACATGAATTTTAAAAATCAAAATGGCATCAGTGTTACAATATCTGTTTTTTAAACCACAGTAGTTGAAAAAAAATCTCCAGCACACATTATTTGATGATTTCATGTTTTTAATTATCGCCGAAACAAAGGCACACAGATGTCCATATGTTTTACCTTGCTGGAAGCAGCTTTGGGTGAAAGTTTTGAATTTAGATATGTACAGTTTGATTCAGTTAATCATTTAGATGATGGAGATTGCATTGTTAAACAGGTGATAATGAACGTATTGAATATTCTAACAACCTCGGATATAAAGATGTCAACCTGTGCTTTAGATTTGGGTCGTTTTGAGAAGATTTCTTCTTAATCTCTGACTTTTTTGGGTTCTTCCATTTTTTTTGTCTACGCTGTCATAAAGTTTAAACACTGTTATTTATTTTAGTTATTTATTTATCTATTTATTTCAAACATATCAACAACAAAAATATATACAACACATAAAATTAAGAGAAAATAACAAGAAAGCACATAACTAATGTATAGTATTCATCTGAAGTTACAATGTGCGTCCTCGAAAAGGAGTGGGAAGAAGTAAAGCTTATCTGGTCTTACCCTTTATTCCCTGTTACATATTTTATTTATGTTCCACATATGTACTCCAAAAGACTTATCATGAAGGCAAATTACATGGACTTATGAAATATATATAAAAATTCACCTAACTATTTTTATACACATATAAATACCTCTCTACCTATCTGATTACCTACTCATATCCATATATACTTAAACATCACACCTATATATACACCTACACACATGCAGATATTCATAAATTCATATATAAATGTACATATCCATGCATTGTGTATGCATACATGTCTGTATACATACTTTCCTTTGTGCACACACACACGGACATCTTGTTTTGTTTCTCTTTTTTTGTTTGTTTGTTTTAAATATTAAAGCAGTTTGTTTACTACACTCATAAGACTTGTTGTAGTTAGCCAAACAGGAAGTTAGGATTAGGCTTTTTCACTCAACAAAAGCCTACGTGGTATTTTAGTGTTCTTAGATAATTGCTGATAGCTGGTCTGATAATCCTCACAAGTCAACCCAGTTTCTCATGTTTTAGGCTTCAATGTAATCAACAAGAGTAACAAGCTGCTATTAGGCTTTTATGGAACTATAACGTGGCAGTTTAACTTAAAAGCAGGGAACCACTCTTCCAATAAAGGCAAAATTAAGAACATATATCCAAATTAAACACAATTATGGCCATGAATCTTACGTAACAGCTAACTTAACAAGAAGTCAAAGATCTTTCGTTGCTCAGTTGAGGACAGGAATCCTCCCACGTGCTCTTGAAGTTGGCAGATTCAAAAACATCCAGGAGGAACACGGACTTTGTGAATTAAGTGAATTAGGTGAAGTCGAGAATGAAGCACATTTTCTTCTGTACTGTCCTTTTTACGATGAGTTGAGAGCTCCTCTGATGAATGAAATGTACGTTAAAAGTCCTGATATGTTTTGGTGTACAGATGATGACGGACTGAAATGGTTGTTTAGTTATAATATTTAGAAGTTGGTTTCCTTTTTATCCAGAGCCTGGGAAAAACTAGCCTTGCAGAGCAGACAGACCTGTCTGATTCTGTAATCCTGCAGGTCCGTCTTGCCAGCCTCCATTGACCAACGAATTCACGCAGCTGAATTCTTAACGGCCCAATCATGGAAGAGAGGCGGGAGCTGTAGAATGCGGACGTGACGACAACCGGAAGTTGAGAACTGACATGCCGATTAGCCTATTGTCCTCATAGATACTTAGTAAAACTTGGCGAAATCTGCCCTCCTCAGAAGTTTACTTGTAGGGATTGTCTTTGACGAGGTTCATGTCACATATAAGTGTTAAATGAATCATCTGTGTGGTATAATTTAGTGCAAGACGATAGTATAAGGCCGTTAGCTGTTAGCCGCTAAGTTCGCCGCTAAGTATGCTACATTTTATTTTTCAATTCTTTATTCAGCCATTTCAAGTAACAAACAGACACATTTTGCATCATACAGTCTTCAAAAATCACTGAGCAGCATCAGCATCCAATATAAGCTAAATAATAAAATAAAAAGTATATATAAAAGAAAAAAATAATGACAAATTCATTGACAGCACTGCTACATTATAGGAGGCAACCCTGCTTGATGTGGATTGGTCTGTGATAATGTGACGAGCCAAATGATTGTCCAATCACAAGCTTGTGTTTGTTTGTTTTTTAAACATTCTGCCCCTGAAAACAAATTCAAAGGGCTCCTACCCAGATGGACTAGTAAAATATTTCTGTGGCAGATATATGGAGCTGTCCATCTGGCTCGTCAGGTTAGGGAAAAACATCAGGATAGTTTATTTTTGTGAGATTATTATTTCTTCTCTGTAAACGTCTACAATGATCCCTGAACTTGATGACTTAATAATGATGTCTTGTGAGTCCGTTGGGCTGGGCATATTGTTTATGCATGACACAAAATTAAAAACAAATCAAATCATCCAATATGTATCATGTTTAGGGATGGGAATTGAAACCTAGTTCTGGTTAAGAATTAACAGCTTCCTCACTGAATCAGTGTCATGGGTCTTTTGGTTTATCACTTCCCTCTTTCTTGTTCTGCACACCTTTCAATCAAAGACATCATGCTCTCATGAGAGGCAGGCAGCAAGAATGACAACAGGAGTCAAAAATCAAGGCAGACGAGGAGCAAAAGTTGCGGCAGACAGTTTACAAAAGACGCTTACTGCACTGCACACCCACCAAATGGAAGCAGCAGTAATTTACAGAAGAACATGTTCAATATTACAGAAGCCATGTGATACAGAAAAGCATTAAGGCCAGGGAGGAGAGAGAAATAAAGACAGGACTATTTTTTATTTTTATATCACTCTTAAAGCTCCCACATTTATCCCATCTCAGTGCTAAAGACGTTTTACTCTTTTGTATAATTTTGACCTTTTGTCTGAGGAGCATAATTGGAATAATTCTTATTTGTCATCCTACTTCTTCTCCAATAAAAGAAGACACAAGAACAGGAATTTAGTGGGTAAATATTTTAATGAAAGGCCAAAATTACCACCAGTAGAACACTGCACAGTTGGCAAATGCACATCTGTGTAGGGAAAAAGCATGAAGTGACACGACTGCTGTTTTCACAATTTGTTTTTGTTTGTTTTTTTGGTATGGTTGTTTTGTGAGCTTGAGAATGTGTATCTCACCCAGGTTAATAAGGGAGCAGCATTTTTATATGGATAAAAGTTGATGATTTTTCATCATTTTTCATATTTAGTGTTTGCTGTAGTTTCAGTACATTGGATATTCAGGGTCATGTTCTTTTGGGCCATATTTTACCACATTTTTCTGTCTCGTGTTATTGCATCTCAATGTGTATTTCATTTATTAATAAAAGAAAGCACTTCAATAGAAACGAGCAAAAAGCAAAAACAACAAATGAAAAGGAGCAGGAATCCAGTCCAATCCAACTTTATTTGTTAAGCGCTTTAAAACACAACCATAGTTAAAACAAAGGGCTGTACAGGAGAATAAATAAAATACGGGATGAAAGAATAGACATAAAACATAAGTAAAATGAATTTTCAAAGACAAGGAACAATTTAAAAGACATAAAACAAATTAAAATGAATAATAAAAACGCAGGAGAAGCAATCAAAATAAAATAACATAAAAATAAATAATGATAATAATAATACAATCGCCAACTACCGTGAATCAAAAGCCAGGGAGAAGAATAATCTTATATGGTCTGGGCCTTTTTTTCAAGACATTAATTAACAATGTACATAATAAAACTGATGAAATAGTTGATTTATTTTAGCATTGTTAGTAATTAGATACAATCAACTTTAAGCCCTTAGAAAGCTTGGTGTATTATGTTTGACTTTGACACATACTTTTATGATACCTTTATCTAAACAATGTGGTAAAGAAATCACAAAAAGAATTGAATACAATCAGATAAATGCTAAAAATGTCCTCAAGTGGATTCTCAGTTGCCAAAAACACCTACATATCAAATGAGATACAAAAAATATGTATATTTTTTTTAATTTTATTGATTTTTTTGGGAGGGGGGGTTTAAGTAGAAAGTGAAATAAACATTACAGCTCAAAACAATAGGATTTTCTGCCTATAATTTGTGTTTTTCAGGCTTTAAAGGGTCATAATGATCCCAGTGTCATTGAACCTAATGCATTAAAGTAAAACGTTTTTGATTTTGGACTTCCATCACCCCTACTTTAGATTCATCATCATGTCCCTGTAGACATTTCAGACATAAGCTCTGTGTTGCATATGAAGAAGCACAAGGAATGATGAATTTCGTGGTCTGAAGATGAATCAATTCCTCGTCCGGTCGTCTGTTTTGGTGACATTGAGGCTTTAGCTGGACACAGCGTCTGACAGCAGCGTGTGATTGTGCTCACCGTGGTGGAAGACGGCCCGTCAAATGAGACATGCCTCCATCAATCTGAGCTGCTGACCCTCTGCTCGCTCACTGGCGGGACAAATGAATCCATGAGACCATGTTTGATAAATCTGCTGCCTGTCAGCTCCTCGACTGATCGAGCTTTCTCTTTGGAAATGAATAAAACATCTCCAAATGTTTCAGATTCAAATCATCCCTCATGTGCTTACACTCGTGTTTCCAAAAGTAGAAGAAAAGGGTCCAGAACTCTGATTGAAACTGTTGTAGAAGACAATCAGCGCCCTCCTTAAGCTCAAGTCTGCATTGATGGCGAGCTTTGTCTCAGCTTTGGAGTGTATTCTGTGGACTTTATATTCAGAGATAATGGGCGCCTTAATTGGCCAGTCAGAGACAAAATGGACGGCTGTTTAAGGTTCAGGGAGAGCGTCCGCTGCTTAGTGGGACTCTGAAAGGGCTGAAGGGAGATGTGACTGTGGCATTTAGGGAGACAATGTGATGAGAATTAGTGTTTATTGAGGGAACAGAAATAGGTTTTAGTGCTTTTACTAAGTGGCCTCTTCCACCGAAACAACCATTAACAAAGATGTTTTATGTCTCTTTAATAATGTCTATATCTGAAAAGCTGAAGACATTTTAGATAGTGTAAAAGACATTTTAAATATTTATGATGCATTTTGCTTCCTCAGGTTGTAGTGCAGATGAAGGAGACCGCACAGAGGAATTCTCCGATTATCCAAGATGGGGAGACCAAATGGAGTCACAGGCAGGAGAAAAGAGGCCTGAACACAGCCCCGAGGAGATGGAGAAGAAGATGGAGGAGAGGAAAACAAAGGCATTGAACATACTTTCCAAACTGCAGAATGGTACTCCACACCAGGCCAAAGGCACCAAAGGTCGCTCCAACTTTGAGGACTGTGAGTTTTTTTTATTAAAGAGGTCATGCTTCGCCTTCACTGTAATTCACACGTACAGTTTTGATAACTGCAAAAGTTCAAACATGCTGGTCACCACACACTGAGCACCTCTATCTCTCTGTTGAAGCTCCTTTTGTCTGAAGGCACCCTAACACATCTGGATCCAGGATCCTCGCTACGAATAAGCTTGAACTGCTGATGTAACAGTGGTAGGACATCATAGGGGGCTGGGGGAATCAGTCATTTTAGGCAGCAACTGGTGCTCTTCTCAGGATAAGAGGAAGAGGTCCCAGTGCCGCAGACTGCATGGTCTTTTACACAGCAGTCCACTCATGGGAACTGTTATGCATGGAAGTCAAAAAAACATGACGCAACCTTAGGGATGGGAGTTGATAAGATTTTATTGATACCATTGCTATTAACAATCCTGCTAATTGATCCATCTTTAACGATTCCCTTATTGATTCTTGCAGATTTTCTGTGTGGGCAAATCTTGGACTGTAGATTTTCAGTGTCAACAATGTCAAACACACGTCACAGCAAAGATAACTGCTTCTGCTAGTTGCTGGTGTTTCCTCTTAACCTGACAAGCCAGATGGACAGCTCCATATATCTGCCACAGAAATATTTCACTAGTCCATCTGGGTAGGAGCCCTTTAAATTTGTTTTCAGGGACAGAACGTTAAAAAAAAACACAAGCTTGTGATTGGACAATCGTTTTGCTCGTCACATTCATCACAGACCAATCCACATCAAGCAGGGTTGCCTCCTATAATGTAGCATACATAGAGGTTAATGTAGCGGCTAATGGCTAAAAACAGTTAACAACAGTTCATGGATGTCAGCCATAGCGGCTAACTTAGCCGCTAACAGCCGCTAACTTAGCTGCTAACAGCCTTTTACTATGTTTTTACACTAAATTGTACCACACAGATGATTCATTTAACACTTATATGTGACATGAACCTCGTCAAAGACAATCCCTACAAGTAAACTTCTGAGGAGGGCAGATTTTGCCAAGTTGGCATGTCCGTTCTCAACTTCCGGTTCTCAACTTCCGGTTGTCGTCACGCCCACATTCTGCTGCTCCCGCCTCTCTTCCCTGTTTGGGCCGTTAAGAATTCAGCCGAGTGAATTCGTTGGACAACGGAGGCTGGCAAGACGGACCTGCAGGATTTCAGAATCAGGCAGGTCTGTCTGCTCTGCAAGGCTAGTTTCCGCTCACTTAAGGTTGACTTTTTAAAAAATTAAGCCACAGTTCTGTTGCTTCTGAACCCTGTCAGTGGAAGGAATGGATTGATTAGCAAAAAGACTCATGATATCGACTCTTTGATGGAGCTGTTAACGATTCTCAACTGAAATTGATTTTCATATCCCATTCCTACACAACCTCTTCTAATACTTGTACTTCTAATCAGTACATTTCATGACTCAAAAGAAGTCATGACGTTGTACTGTAGAATACAGGAATATACAAAATGTCCCACTAGTGTAAATTACACAGCCTATCCTGGGATGGGGGATGGGCTCTCTCAGTGGCAAAAACATTTTTGTACATTTCCCGGCATGATAATTCCTACTGCATGAGCAAGTCCGCAATGTGCATTTTTTGCACAGCTGGGTGGCTCTTATACCATCTGGTTTTACCATGTGTTTGCTCTCACTCCTCTGAGGGTTAGGGCAGCTCAGCTACAAGCACACAGTGATAGTTGTGACGTACAGAACCACAGCCTACGAGTCACTCTGCTAAACTTTGCTGGTCAGTTTGTATCTTAAATTGAAGAATATTCAATCAAACCAACACGCTACAATGTTAATATACTTTGCAGTAGATCACTGTTTACTGCAAATTCTGAAGTAAAGTCTAATGAAGAAGAAAATTTGTTGAAATGTGGTAACACCGGCTGATCTGTGTGGCTGTTTATCGTAGCACACTCTAAATGGTGAAGCTGCTTCTTGCAATACTCAATTAATGGGGGGAATTTTCAGTCTTGTCAGGTTTAGCATTTAGTGCTGAAGTCTGCTGCACTTCATTTTGATATTATTTATTGCCCTTTGGAGACCTTTTTATGACCTGCATTGTGTAAAAAATTAGATAGTTGCATTGGCTAGTGGCAAAACAAGGCAAAAATGGAGGCAAACCTGAGTCTCAGTGACACCAGTTTTGCTTCTTTCAGTTTTTTTTATCTTTTCTGTCTCCCTTACACTCTTTGAAGAGCAATGAAACCTGATTTACTGTAAAGAAATTGATATTAATCATTGTAGCATATTACATTCTACTAAATTGACACAGATCTTGTTAACAAATTAACATTTTTGCACAAAATAGGATAGACATTTGATAAACCTGTGATGATTGCTGAGTATTCTACATTGCAGTAAGTTGTATCTTTGTTTTCTGAAAACATCTCAAATTGTCTTGAATTTGATTTTTAAAGTGTGAAAGACCCCTCGTTGTATCAATCAGAAGTGACTGGAATCACATCAAAACATTGAGGTCAGACTTTGTGGGACTTTGTTGCAAATCTAAGTAGCAGTTGGTCAGAATTAATCCTTATATTTGACATTTAATTTTGAAGAACAAACTGTTTTTTTAGTCAACTATGCTGCCTCTAGAAACTAACTCCTTATTTGTTGTCGTGCACCCTTCTCTGCCTCCTTTTCACACAACAGACAATGGAGGAAAAACAAAACACCTGACGCATTTGTCAACACGCCTCTCGACTCTAAAAATTTCCCCTCAATTACAGCACTTGATTTTCAGAATTGCCCTTTTTTTCTAACAGGAGTTTAGCCAGGAGTTCTCCAGTTTCCCTCAAGTGCCTAATTTCTGGCGTCCCAGCCTTTGTGAGCGCACCGAGGCTCGCAAGTGGGACAAAGAGCATCCACACCTAAGGTCAAGGCTGGAGGGTCCGGCCCCCTGCAGAGGTCAGGCGGGTCATAGTTGTCCAGTGAGTGCTGGGGACCATGAATGGGGCTGATTGGACCGGTTTGTTCAGATCGTAATCAGGCAGGATGAAGAACGCTGCAGCTGGTAGAACTATTCTTATTATAATATAAGGTTATTACTGATGGAGAGCTTTTGTGTGGGTACAGGAGGGTGGCCTTGGATTGTGTGCTTAATTGTGCTCTTAGTCATAAAAAAATAGGGCAAATCATCCCGCAAAACAAGTGGCTGGTCCAAAGCTGTTGTAATGGTTTATTCCTTGGGTTATTAATATTTAAAATGAACGCACTTTGAATTAACTCATTAAAATTGGTCTGCTTCTTTTGTTGAATTATTTGGTTGTGTATTTACAACAGGGGATACAATGGAGAAGTAATGATGTATGAATCTGGAGAAGACACAGTTGAAATGTTGCTCACATTACCTTAAGAAAATTGAGATTTATTCATGGTTCCGGGTAAGGATGTAGTGGTTACCGGTAAAAAGGTAAACCACGGTAAATTGCCCGGAAAAGCTGGAACTATGTGTCTGCTCCTTGATGAAGCAGCTACGGTCCCTCACAGAAGCATGCACAGTTTGCAATGTTTGGCCTCCGAGTCTGAGAGCAAAAGTTACAGCGGCTGGTACCCATACAGACGCTACAGCGGAGGTTTTTCCTCTCGAAACAGACTCTGAAGTAGGGCTGAACGATGTGAGAAAATAATGTAATTGCGATATTTTTCCCCAATATTGCAATTGCGATTTACTCTGCGATTGTTTTAATGTTCCTCATCTTATGTATTCTTAAAGAGGACATATCATGCTTGTTTCTCCTTTTCACTATGCCAGACTAGGATGCCTGTAAAGCATTTCTGCCCTCAGTACAAGTCATTTAGTTCCTTCATTGCCCCACAATAGCGTTCTCAAAATCCTCATTTTAGGCCATTATCAAGCACTTGTTGAAACGCTTGGTCTCAAGGATGACCTAAAGTTACCTCGCAACGTCACAGCCCTTTGTGCTCTGATTGGTCAGTTCTATCGGGGGTAGAGCCAGCCTGTCCTTCTTCTTCTACTGTATTTTCCGGCAGGCTCAATGCAACGGCCGCATATTGCGTCCTCCTACAGGCCAGAGCTGGTAATGAGGGAATGTGAGCGAGGGAGCTTTATACCCCTGCTGCTGGATGTGTTCCTCTGTGACAGTTTTGTGGCTAATGGACATCACAGAGGAGGAAGTGTTTTATCAGATTACTCCAATAAAAAGAAAGGTACCTCGTGTAGTCATGACGTTTGAAATCTTGCGGACATCTCACAATGACCTATTTTCAGAAGCATCAAATGTCGTTCTAGGATATCAGAAAAAATACAATATCTATTCTTTTGAAAATTAAGGGGGTGTAAGGTTCTTGGTCTCAAATTTATTATATTATATGTAAGTATTAAATCATGCATCAGCATGATATGTCTCCTTTAAACAAACATAAGCAGTAGATCGTTTTATAGTAAAATCAATATGACATTAAATCAATCTAAGGATAAAAGATCTGAGAAAAAGTGGAGAAGTGAAGAACAGAAGAAAAATATGTATGAAATTGTAAAAACTGGGTAAAAAAATGGTGCAAAAGTGGAAAAAAAGTTAATAGGTGCAAAATAGGTATGAAATTGCCAAAAAAAAAATGGCCAAAAAAATTCAAAAGTAGCCAAGGAAAATTGATTATAGCAGCAAAATTGGGATTTACATTTCAAAAAACATGTAAAAATTCCAAACATGGTCTGACAGTGGCCAAAATAAAAAAAGATGAATGGGAGCAAGATAGGCATCAAGTTGTAAAAACTGGGTTAAAAAGGGTTAAAATAGGCATGAAATTGCAAGAAACTACATCACAATGCCAAAATGTTCAACACATTTTGGGTTAAAAATATTGCACTGTCTGCGATTTGGTAATTGCAACAAGCCATATTGCGATTTAATCTAATTTGCAATTAATTGTTCAGCCCTACTCTGAAGTCTGGTTGAACTTTGGACTTACAAGGATGCTGAGGGGAAACTGATTGAAGATGGTCACCCTGTCTAAAACCCAAAGCTGCAGCAAAAGGAAAACGTGATTAAAACTGCTGTAACTCGTCGAGTAAGTGAGCTGACTGAGCCAGAGAGAGGGAGAGAGAGAAGATTCAGAGAGCCATACCTGAGATGATAGATGGTTTATCAGTATTTTCTGTGTAAATGATGTGTAAATCTTGTAAATAATAGCATTAATGTCATTTCGGAGTGGAGTTCTTGCCATTCTGTGCCGTTTATTTCGTTATGGATCGTCTTTTTCCATCATAATTCGTGTTTTATGGATTTAATCAGGCGTAATTTGGAAATATTAAAGGAGGAAGAGTCGAGGAGATCTGCCATGGAGAGGGAAAACCAGACCAGAGGAGAGTCATGGAAAGGGGGGGCTAACTGGACATTGTTTCTGGGACTATCGTCACTTAAAAAAAAATAGGTTGAATATATGATCTGGATATGGTCTAATATAACGAGCTGTAACATGAACACTAATGCTGTACATAAAAGGAATGTGAGTGTTTGTAAAATAGGTTAAAGATGCTATGAGGAGTTTCTAAGTAATTACAAAAAAAAACACTTTTAGATATATGCCTGATGGAAATACACACTTTAAGATGAGTTTTATAGCATCAAAATAGGTTATCTATAAATGCTATTACTTAGCTTTGTGGTTGGGTCGGACAGGGCTGGACTGGCCTGGATACTCAACTTTGGGAACAAGACAATTAAAACTAGAGCAAATTTATATTATTCAGACACGTCTTAGAGCACTGGGCTGTAAGTCGCGATATATAGCCAGCTACAAAGCTACGATACTAAGTTTTCCAAAAATTGCTTGTTGTCACACATCAAAAACTACCGCTACGTAACTAGAAAAAGATACATTACCTCGTCGCTTTGCATCCCGTAAGTTGTTGAAAAAAGAAGTTGTAAAGCAATGCAGAGTTCTGAGGAAGGTCCGAGCTGCATTCATTAGCATCACAACAAACGCACGCTTTAGCTTGGGTCACGTCTTTACGACAGTCGCCGCGGGTGCTCATGGGTAGCAGAGTCTTTATGTCGCCGGAAATAGATTCTCCTCATAGCACCTTTAAGTTTATTATTGGTCATCTCAAAACTTTGAACATGTTCAGTTACATTTGTTTATGAAGAGAATCTTGTTTAAGGTTCAAATACATTTTTTCCTTTCTTGGAATTACACACTGTTTAAGCATTAATAACATAATAATGACAAATACTTGCCAAAATTGTTTACTTTATTTCTCATGAAAAAAGGTGAAAAAAACTTAGTTCTAGGACATTTCCTGACACATTTACTGACAAAGAAGACCTGTTATAATAATAATACCAAAGGTGTTAAATGATTTCAATTATGTGCAAAAGTAACTTTTGAACATTCATACCGTGATAATAACGATAACCCTGATCATTTTGATCACAATAACCGTCATACAAATTTTTTATACTGGTACATCCCTACAATGCAGCATGATTAATAACATAGAATTGTTGACATTTCTGATTATTTTATTAGTGATGCTGTGTCGTGTGTGATCCATGGTACTCCTGTAAACATAAAACAAATAAAACAAAAAAAGGTTAAGATATACGCTGTTAATGGAGTATTGATCCTGAACACAGAGGTAGACAGACGTGGATCTCACATCACACTTGAGGGATTATGTTTGTAATGTTGAGACACGATTCAAACGGGGATCAGAACCTTCTGGAGACAAAACTTGTACATGATGTATCCTGTGAGGGGAGACACTCTGTCCTCTGCTCATGATTGTGGGTGTGGTTTGTTTGCCAAGTGTGCTCTGGTACAATTTGTCATTTTTCACGCCTGAACATTCGCCTGGCTCCTTTTGTTTTGTCATGTGTGCTCCCTTGCGCATACACACACAGGCATGAGTTTTGTTTGTGCCCATGTGTATTTGTGTGTGTGTGTGTGTTTGTGTGTGTGTTGGCAAGCCCTTGTCCTGACACTTGTAACTGCAGCTCCTCATTAGCTCTGAAAAGGCCTAACCAGTCATAATTGTCTCCTTTCTTTCCATTGCTGATCTCGAGCCAGAGGATTCCTAAAATAGAGAAGCCCCCCCTGTCCCTCTGTAAAGCACGGCTAACACACCTTTAGCTTCCTGCACTTCTTCACAGCCTCATCCATTCATTCAACTCTGTGACCCTCCATGCTGTCATCAGTTAGCTGTCATGCGGCTTTTGTTAAAACAAAGAAGAGACAGTATGTACACAAGCACAAAGAGCAGATTCAACTTAGTTCTTTGTTTGACATGAGCTGTACTGATTTTGAACCTCAAGTGACAACAAACTTTTGGGTAATCTTTAAACTCCATTAGCCTATGTGTGACTTTGAGCCTCATTCATGAGCACAAGCAACAAAAAAAGACCAAAAAAAGTTGTAAGAAGGTAGATATTAATTGTTGCAAAAACCAAAGAAAGAACTTGCTTACATTAAACAGATCAAAGATTCAAGGATGGACAGGAGATTTGTTCTTTAAATACTCAGTGCTGTAACCAAATTTCAGATTAGGTCCATTTTACTTGCATTAGTTTTTCTTGAGTATCAGCAGAGCCGGCCTTCTCCAGTTTAGTGCCCTGGGCGAGATTTTGGGTGGTGCCCCTTGCAGTGTTAATTTTGAAAACACTTTTTAAATTAGTTTTAGTTATAGTCTTTGCCTAAAATCTATTTTAGTTTAATTCATAATTTAGTCATCTAAATTTTAAAAAATGTTGGTCTAGTTTTAGTCAGTGAAATCTCCTGTAAATTTAGTCGACTGAAACATGGTCAGTCATGATTTACTCTTGGATCCTGCCACTATGAAGCTAAAGCAGTTGTGATTGGATGCCTGTCTTACATTTCATATCGTAGGGTAACCATGACTACGGCTCGGCATTTCCGCATCTCTCAGGCTGTGTTTACACGGCGCCAAAAACGGTCAAATCCGATCAGTTTTCATTGCTTTTGGCCTTGCATGTAGATGAGTTACGTTTTGTCCTAAAACGGAAACTTTAGAAAACAGGCCCCAGAGTGGAAAGATTTGAATCCGCTCTCCATGCAGTTCCATGTAAACCTGAATCAGAGCGTTTCAGGGTGAAACGCTGACATCACTGCATGCGCATTACTCCTTCACATGAAGGCTGCGCGCACATACCAGGAACAACAACAGCTTCGGCCGTCTGCCGAGTAAGGTGTGAGCGTCTTACCATGCTCGTTTTTTTATCCAGACAAAACGATCGAGACAGATTTGTTGTCCGAACTGATTTGTTGTCCAGATAACAAACTCCTGCATCTCTGAGCGTCTATTCCCCATCGTTGTTTGTGAAAAGTTTTTCTTCTTCATACGTGTATTGTAGCAGCGCTGCCTCTCTGCAAACCTACACCGCCATCTACTGAACCAGCATGCATACTACAGTGGATTAATTTGTCTCCAGTGTCCCCATCTGAACGCAGAAGAATTTGAAAACTCTTTGCGTCTTTAAGTCAGGAGTTTCCATGTAAACGAAGCCTCAGTTTCCCAGCAGTCATCCCCCCGTCTGGAAAAGAGCAAAATCATGATTTCCTATAAGAAAGCTTGAAGTGACATTCTTTGCTCCTCTTTTAAAGGAGAAATGGTATCCATTTCTGATAAAACTGTAGATCTTGCTGCATCTACAGAGACGGCTTTACACGCTGCTGTTGTTTTCAAACATTCAGTCACTTCCTGTTGTCGTCACATCCGCAGCTCTGATTGACCTCTGTCCTCTGATTGGGCCGTTAAAGCTGGAGAGTTTTTATGCATTGGGCTTCTTGTGCTTCAGTTTTTGGGGGGTGGAGAACAATCTTTCTGATCTGCCACAATAATCTAATGAATTTCAATGAAAATACCTCAAGTTGAGGCTTTTTACACATTTTTTTTAAGTGAGATTAAAAAAAGCGATTAGTTAGATTAATTACAGACAGCACTGGTAATAACTTGTTATAATACACACATTTCTCTTTGTCTTTCCTTCACTTTTCCTTTTCACTCATCTGGGATGCCAGTGGTGCCCCCAGTGGAAGGCCACAGCCCCCATGTCTGTGTGGGTTTTCATTCATCCAGATCATGGCTGTCCAGTTCTTCATTTACAGGGCAACTGGACCTCTTGCAAGTCCAGTTACCCTGTTGACTGGTGCCCCTGGCATAGGGGTGGGCAACTTTGATTACCAAATGGGCCACATAAAAACGTTTTCAGTGCAAGGCAAGTTTATTGGTAGGGCAAAATTCACACACAAGTCAATTCAAAGTGCTTTATAGTACAAGAAAAATGCATTAAAGTTCACAATTCAAAATAAAAACAATAATCCATATAAAATTAACTTTAAAGAGAATAATGCAGAAAAGATCCTTTCAGTCATATGCACGGTTAAAGGACAACTCCATTTTTTTGACACCTGGACCTTATTTATAGGTGTGTGCATGCTCATATACTCACTCAGACAAACATCGTGCAGCTCGGAGTCCTTCAGAAGTTATTTAGATCCAACCGATTTAGCCGCACTTAGCGGGGGCCACGGCAAGGGAGCTTCAGCGCGGGACATAATCTCTGCAAAATCGCTCATTTCGGCTATATTTTTTCATCCATCGCCAGTGTTATCATAAAGTCAGCTCATCTACCGTCTTCAGGTGGGTCAGCTGACCTGGTAAACAAACTTTCGATGACTTCATAGCCGCACGACACAAAGGTACAGCTGATTTCATCCATGCTGTTTCACACTCGGCTGCAAACATGGTCCGGCAGTGCGTATTCCCACTTTGTCCGAATAAAATGACAAGTTCTTCAAAGTTTAGTTTCCACAGGCTTCCTTTGGACTATCCGGGATTACGCAAGGTGTGGCTCGTTGCACTGAAAATGGATCCGAATACAGAAATAGAGGATTTGAAGCGGGCCAGTCACCGAGTCTGCAGTGCTCACTTCGCTCCTGAGGACTTTATTCGCACGAAGCCAAAGAAGAAGGGCCAGGAACCACAGCGTCAGAACCTGAAGAGAACTGCCGTCTCTCCCTCCGCATTCTTCTTTCATGGAGCTCCTCGTCCGTGTACTCAGGCTCAAACCGCTAAGGACAACCGTCAAACTCGAAGTCGTAGTCTGACTCTTTGACATCAGATAAATATTCTGCCATGTTGCTCAGCAATGCCGGCAAAATGTAAATCAGCTGTACCTTTGTGTCGCACGGCTATGACGTCATCAAAAGTTTGTTTACCAGGTCAGCTGACCCACCTGAAGACGGTAGACGAGCTGACTTTATGATAACACTGGCGATGGATGAAAAAATATAGCCGAAATGAGCGATTTTGCAGAGATTATGTCCCGCGCTGAAGCTCCCTTGCCGTGGCCCCCGCTAAGTGCGGCTCAATTGGTTGGATCTAAATAACTTCTGAAGGACTCTGAACTGCACGATGTTTGTCTGAGTGAGTATATGAGCATGCACACACCTATAAATAAGGTCCAGGTGTCAAAAAACCAGAGTTGTCCTTTAAATAGAGCTGTTTAGAGCCTAGATTTGAACATTGTCAGAGTAGAGGCCCATCTCACATCTTCAGAAAGGCTGTTCCAGATTTTAGCTGCATAAAACTGAAACCCTGATTCCTCATGTTTAGCCCTGACTCGGTCCCTGGGGTCCTCAGAATCCGAGATGGTTCATATGGCACAAACATGTCGAAGATGTTCTTTTATTTACAGCATTAGTGTTCATGTTGCAGCTCGTTATATTAGACCATATCCAGACCATATATTAGACTTTTTTTTTTTTTTTAACTGACAGTAAGCCTTAGTCTGCCTGACACCAAAGTACATCTGTGGTGGAATAAACAAAAAAATAAAAGATATTATGTTTAAAAACAAAATTCTTGATTTTGATTTGATTTGATTGACCTTTATTTCAAACATGAGGTTAAAGTAAAATCCCTGTCAAATACAGAAAAAATCCAAAACAGAACAATTAGACATTATTTTATTTTTTATTTTTATTTAACCTTTATTTAACCAGGTAAAAAAACCCATTGAGATCAGGATCTCTTTCACAAGGGTGACCTGGCCAAGAGGTCAGCAACACACGTCATGGTAAATACATATTGCAAAAAACAATATAAAACATAACAACAATTTAAAATGCATTTTTTGTGAATGAGAAAAGCGCAGTAAAGGACAGAAGATTATTAAATATACATAACTATTCAGAAACACAGGCACTGCTTAATGGTTTCATGCTGTTTGTCTATTAGCAAGGATCGGAAAGCTCCAAGTGAGATGAGCTCTGAGAGCTTCAGTTCAGTCTGTATAAAGTTCCACGCTGTTGGAGCAGCAAAACTGAATGCTTTCTTCCCCAGTTCAATTCTTACACGAGGAACAGAAAGATGAAAAACATCACAGGACCGTAAGGCATAGTGGCTTGTAGTTCTCCGAAGAAGAGAGCATAAATAAGAAGGAACCAAGCCAAGAATTGCTTTGTATACAAGTGTCAGCCAGTCCGTATACCTTCGCGCACTTAAAGAGGGCAACCCAGAACAAATGTACAGGTCACAATGATGTGTAAGGCGACCATCACCCGTGACAAACCCCACTGTGATAAACAGTGTTTAAGGACTGGAGGCATTTTATAGGAGCACCGAGATAGAGCACATCTCCATAATCAATCAGGGGCAGAAATGTTGCTGACACAAGCAGTTTCCGGGCTCTGAGTGAGAAACAAGATTTGTTTCTGTAGAAGAAACCTAGCTTGACCCTGAGTTTGCTGACCAAGCCAGCAATGTGTGCTTTAAAAGAAAGCTCATGATCCAAAAGAAAACCCAGGTACTTATAATGAGAGACCAGCTCAACTGGTGAGTTATGGCTGTATAGTCATTACTAATACACGCGGGAGTGTCTCCTATCCTAGTTTGTGCATTTTTTTTTTAACTCACTTTTTAATTTGTATTTTTCACAGTGCTCAAACAGCTATTTTCTTCTTAACAGCTTTTTCACTTACACACTGAATAATCAGCAAAAGCAAACAAACAAACAACAGAGATACAAAAGCAAAATAAAAATGCGAACCATAATTAAACTTTACAGAACTTCCCACTCAGAGATAGACAACCAACAGATATGAAAATTAAACAAGAAGATTCTAGGGCGCAAATACACATAATAAACACAAAGAGTTTGACAAAAGCAAGAGACAGTGTCACCTTTCAACAGCAATAGCATAAAAGTTTCAATAGAGTAATAGAGTCATCATTACCATCCAAGAGATTAAGCATCAGGTATAACAATCAGGCATACTACAGCTCACTGCATCAATAACTGCAAAACAGGGCTCCATCGTTTATTAAAAATAGATTTCTGAAGCCTCAGAGAATAAGTAATTTGCTCCATTTGATACAGGGACCAGACTTTTTGAATTCAGCAATTATAAGTGGGAGGGTCCAGCTTGAGCCATTTGATAGTTATGCACTTTAAGGCCGCAGTAAACAAGATATTTAAAAGATATTTAAAAGATATTTCCTAGCCCTTCGTTTGTGCATTATGAAATACTGGTTACTCATGATGAATCATATTTAGCAGTTGTTGTCTTTTCTTCATGTTTATAATTTGTTTACTTTTTTGGAAATGCTTGTTGGGCTGCAATGAGTGAGGCAAAGGGCCCCATGTGGCCCCCAGATGGCCAGTTGCCCACCCCTGCCCTAACATATGCCTTTACTGCCTATGCCAGCTCTGAGTAACTGTACTTTTATTCGACTACAGTACTGTTGTCCCCTCTCCACCCCTGCATGACCATGTTGCCCGATCCTTAGTGAACAGACGGCGAGTGCACGGATAAGAGGGTGACACGGATGTCGAGTAGCTGCACTCTGCTTTGTGTTGTCACAGAGTAGCAGCAGCTAGCGCCTGTTAACCCGAGTGTGCTGTAAGGCGCTGATTAATGTCAGCGTTGATACTGAACACCTGGCGGCCTTGAAGCCAGCCTCGCTCTTACCCCGCCCACCAACGCAACCACTACTGCCACCGGCTTTTACTACAATGGTGTACCTGTGAGGGTGGAGATCGGGGGCCTAATTGTTGTTTTCAAACACTGTAAGAGGCTAAAAAAGGGAAAATAAAGCAAACAAGAAAGACCAGTCACTTGAAAGAGAGACGTGAGGTGTTTGTAAAAGTGTGTGTGTGCATGAGGATATTCAGGTACAGTGCCTTTATGTAACCCGTGTTTGCTCAGCCTTTGGTCTGGAATACCTCGATGTATTTACCATCGGCCCAGGAGGAGTGGGCAAACAAACAGCTCGTCTATTGATGAGCAGTGGCATGGAATATGCCCGCTGTATTCAGGAGGGAGAGAAAAGGAAGGAGTGGAGGGAGAGAGAGAAAAGTCAATCTGTCAAAGAGTCCATTATACGGTGTCCAAACAGAGTGCGCCCTCCACAATGGCCTTATTAATGGCACAATGTCAAGGAGCGGCGTGGCAATAATAGCCGATGATTTCGCTTTGTACGGTTATCTCAGGAGATCTGGTGTTGTCGTACAGCAGATGATTAGTACTCCAGGGAACGTATCGGTGTGGATCTGATTGGGCGTGGGCGTGTGCATGAGCGTAAGTTGTGGTTTTGTGGCGAGGCCGATGGCGTGCAGCCAGACACAGGAGTGTGGCCGCTACGTGTGTCTTTGTTTGTTTTTCCTCACAGGGCTCAAACCCCCCCTCAGGACACACACACACTCACACACACACACACACTCACTCCTCAGTCTTTTTTGGAGAAAGTGAGGGGGAGTGAGCGTGTGTCCGTAGAGCAACAACAGTGTGAGAGGGGAGCGGTGCCAATTTCTGTCACCCGCTTTCACGGTGTAGTGCCCACTCAAGGAGGGACCGGCTCAGGAGGCCAAGTCTGCTCTGAAGTCGTTTTTCAAGCTAGTGAGGCCCTTTCGTTGATGATGCACCCATGATGAACTGTTGGAGGGGTGCAAGTGCCTTAATTCTTAACTTGAACTTCAATTGAAAGAAAAAATAAAGTTTTAAATTTTTATTCTTGTCAGGCCTGATGCTTCTGTTGCTGAGCATGTCTTTTTTTTTTTGCTGTTCACCCAGTGGTTTTCAAACTTTTCTACCCAAGGCTACCAAAGATTAGCCTTGCAGAGCAGACAGTTCTGCCTGTTTCTGAAATCCTGCAGGTCTGTCTTGCCAGCCTCCGTTGTCCAACAAATTCACTTGGCTGAATTCTTAACGGCCCAATCAGGGAAGAGTGGCGGGAGCTGCAGAATGCGGACGTGACGACAGCCGGAAGTTGACAACTAGAAGTTGAGAGCGGACATGCCGATAAGCCTATTGTCTTCACGGCTACCTGGTGAAACTTGGCGAAATCTGTCCTCCTCAGAAGTTTACTTGTAGGGATTGTCTTTGACGAGGTTCATGTCACATACAAGTGTTAAATGAATCATCTGTGTGGTACAATTTAGTGTAAGACGATAGTAAAAGGCTGTTAGCTGTTAGCAGCAAAGTTAACGGCTAACGGTCATTAATGCTGCGTTCCATTAACCTCGGAACTGGGAACTTAGAGTGACGTCATCTCCAACTTATCAGCGTTCCAGTTGAAGTCAGAAAAAAACATGCTGATCTATCAGGCTATTGTTAGCCGTTGTTAGCATGCCCTGCGTTGTTCACAAATATCACACGAAGAATGTGGTAAGCACTATGGCAGCATTTTTATAAATGTAAATCTGACGCTACTATGTATACATCTGATTTAGAGCGACACACACTAGTCAGAAGTGCTATTAAATTGATTATTACAGGAGCTAAATAACTGTTCACACTCGGGGCAGCCATCTTCGATTGTCAACTCAGGGCTGGCGAGGTTCCCAGTAGGAAATTCTGACCTCGGGGGGCGTTCCAGTTGTAGTTTCCTACTCGGAACTCAGAAATCCTGACTTCCGAGTACAACTGGAGCACACCATAACAGTTGTTAGCTGTTAGTGGCTAAGTTAGCCGCTATGTATGCTACATTATAGGAGGCAACCCTGCTTGATGTGGATTGGTCTGTGATGAATGTGACGAGCCAAATGATTGTCCAATCACAAGCTTGTGTTTTTTTTAAACGTTCTGCCCCTGAAAACAAATTTAAAGGGCTCCTACCCAGATGGACTAGTGAAATATTTCTGTGGCAGATATATGGAGCTGTCCATCTGGCTTGTCAGGTTAACCAAAGATTGAGCCATAACCTCAAGGCAACCATATCCATGCAAAAAAGACTGACTCAGTATGGCACGCATTTACAGATGTTTCACTTGTGAATAAGACGACAGGGTACTCAAATAAACTACATGTGCTGTCACACTTTTGGGGAATCCACTGAAGGGATGATGGCCGTACCAAACCAACCTGTCTATCTTTACCTCTGCCAAGGAGGTTATGTTTTCGGAAGAGTTTGTTTGTCTGTCCGTCTGTGAACAAAATAACTCAAAAAGTAATCGATGGATTTGGGTGAAATTTTCAGGAAATGTTTAGCATGGGAAAAGGAAGAAGTGATTCAATTTTGGTGTTGATCCGGATCAGCGTCTGTCCGCCATGATGAAAAATGAGATTTTTGTGAGTAACTACTGAACTAAAATAGATATCATTATGAAACCAATTGATAATGGTATGTTTTCATGGTCAAGGAATCTAAATATTTAGATGAAATAAAGGTAGGACTAATATTTATGGTGAAAATCACAATATGGGTGAGGACTGTGATGCTGGCGGAGGTCTGTGCTCTCCGAGTGCTTTTCTAGTTTTTTATGTATTTTGTGGGCATTTTGTGCCTTTATTGACAGGAGAGAATGACAGTGTACAGGCCTGTGAAAGGGGAGAGAGAGGGGGGGCAGACATCTATCTATCTATCTATCTATCTATCTATCTATCTATCTATCTATCTATCTATCTATCTATCTATCTATCTATCTATCTATCTATCTATCTATCTATCTATCGCAATCTACCCATCCATCCATATTGCATTGATCCATGCTATATATCCTATCTGTCCTTTCTAGGCTAGTTCAATTTTGATTACTGGGATCACTTTAATATTTTTCACTACTTTTTTTTTTCTTTTCAACCAAGAGGAAAAAATGTAGCAAAATAATAATCCAGTTACACGTACAATATTTGACAACAAAAGTAAATATACACTATGTAGATAACTACTCTTATCTCGTTTGTGTGTATTGGTCAAATGTTAATGTGTTTTAGTGATCATACATATTTAATATACTTTGATCAAGAAAGATAAATAATATAAATGTTGAAAGGCAACAATCTGTGACTTCTGTTCACACAACGTTCAGTAGTTTCTTCGTCGACAAGCTGTAATTTGAGATGGCTGACATTTACGTGGAACAATGAGTCACCTCTGCCAGGTGTAATATAATGATAATTTTCTTAAGTACACAAAGGTGCAGCCATATGGAAAGGAAATATGGGACGTATTCTTTGGGCATGAAATCTTTGACCCATAAAAGTTGTTTGAACAATTAAAAGCATAAATGAAGCACACAATCAATTAAAATTGTCAAGAGGTTCTTTACATTGCAATAAATCAGTAGTCTCTGGTGTGTAAGATGACCACAATGAATAATTTAATTTAGCTTTTTCTAATGCTTTAGTGGTAACACAACAAGAAGTGGTGCAAAAGGAAGGGGAGGAGGTCAGAAAGGTAGGAAATGTATTTTTTAGAGAATTTTAGAATGATTAAAATATTTGCATAAAACTGGTGAGCAAGAAAGACTTTGGATGTTTTGAAGACTACAAGGACACATGGAGCATTTTGTACTGATAAATGTAAAACGAAAACCCTTTTTATGATTCAATGTTGTGATTAGGGGATATGCCACCCTCCACAGCAGGCTCAAATTAAAGGAACAGGCCCAGGTGTGCTTGTAAGATAAACATTAGAGCACAGCTCGGGAAAGTAAAACCCACTTGGCATTCAAAGGGACTTAGTACAACACAGCTTATGCGTATTTACACTAGAACAGAGTGTTTTGAGCAGGACTTTTATATATAGGTATTATATATACTTCATTTTTATTTGCTGGGGACATGTTGGACAAGTTTTCACGTGTTAAAAAGGAATAAAATGTGTGACCTAGTATAATTTTTCATAGGGCAGTTTTTGTTGACCTATTTTTGTCAGAGCTTGTGGCAATTTAATTTCAAATTTGATTTGCTATATTTGCATATGTAAAGAAATCATGTTTTGTCAACCATTGTTTGAAATATTTTTACTGCATTTTGATACATATCATGAGCCCATGCTGACGTTGTGAGTGCATTATTTTCATGGTGAAAATTCTCCTTTATAATTTAAAAGACAATAAAAAACTCTCTACTGTGTGGCTCAAAAGCCACAAAATCACCAAAAAAAATCACTTGCTGAAAATGTAAAATTTAAGTATAACTGAAGAGGCTTTAAGTTTTTTGAAGCACATGGTGGAGGTTTAATTTTTCTTGTCCACGGAGTTGACCGTTATGTATTTAAAGGAACACTACACCCAAACAACGATTTGGCCTCATTTTCTACTCACCCTCATGCTGAACAACACTGTGGAGTAGTTTTGGAACATCTAGGATGCAGCTGGAAATCTGGGGGGATCCTCACTGTCCACTGACATTGATATCATGACTTAAATAAGAGCCCGAACGAACAGTGTCCTTAAAAGTCCACAAAAAGTCGGCAATATTCCTCCATACTGCTCGTGCGCTGTAATCCAAGTGTCCTGAGCGGGTAACGTCCACCATTTACTCGAAACGACATCATTTAGCACATGTTTATAGCCTAAACAGCACTACTTGGCATTTCTATGATACACTTATGGGTGCCTACGGGAGCCACGGCTGACCAAAACAAATAAATGCGCACTCTGCAATAACTAGGAGCGTAGAACAAGAAATCCCACATTCAGCCGTGGACAAACACAAGAGGTGTCAGCAGAATGTGTGATTTCTTGTGTTCTTGTTTCTTGTTCTACGCTCCTAGTTATTGCAGAGTGCGCATTCATTTGTTTTGGTCAGCCGCGGCTCCGTAGGAGTAGTGGTGTCCTTAATTTCCATCACTGTGACAACAGGAAGATGTTGTGGTGACTTATAGCCAGCTGCTGCCCTGCTATGGTGTCTGAATTGTGGTGAATGTTAGGGACACAGAGGTATTAATGTGGTATAAGAAATGTGATGTGTTAATTTCAGACCATAATCACGCTCTGGTTAACACTTAAAGCTAGCACCTCTATGTTTTTCTCAAAGGATGTAAATAGATAGCTTAGTGCGCATAATACTTATAACCAAAGCTATACTTTGACTCAGCGGTTGAATTAATGTAAATATTTAAATTATGCACATGATTTTAGTAGCATTTACCGTGGGAATGGGAAGTAAATATCATATTGTTAGCAATAGTGTTTATCCGTTAATCCTAATCTTTTAATCCTGGTAGGCTCTGTTTTAGATCCTGTGACATACATATCTGCTTTGTTTATAGCGGCAAATGGATCAAATTGACATGAATAAATGAATATTTTTATAGCTTAAAGATATTTTTGAGCTTAAAGAAAGTCCTTCAAAGTGTTCTTCATGTGTAACTTTAACCAGCAAGAGATGGAAATGGGGCGGCATGGCGGTGCAGCAGGTAGGATGGATAGAATGACCATGAGGCTCAAAAGCCTTGATCCTTGGCTGGTGACTTTGAAAAACAAACTAATTCATCTTTTAGTTAGAGTCGATGCTCATGCAAACTTTTAAAAAAATCCCCAATATCTTTTAGATACATATATAAGGTCTAGACTAGTGGACATATGACATTGACCAGTGATCTATGACCATCATATCTACAGTGTTAATCCTTGTGTAAGAGTGGACATTTGAGCCAATTTTACAGAATATCTTATGAAGCCTGTCTGAGATCTTGTGTTCACAAGAATTGTAATGGATGGACAGACATCCTGGAAATATAATAATATCTCTGGACTTAGCTGTTTCCTGTTCAGAGGCATAAAGAGGGCTCATAGCAGTCTTTTCTACTGCACCACCTGCTGGTCTGTAACAACTTGTGTTATTTTTCATTTAACACTTTCATCAGATATGATTTGATGGTTGCCTTTCATTTGGAACATGCTTAAACGACCAACAATACCTCATTCAGCAGCATTGTGAAATGACACGCTTGGCCTGGTTCGCAGGTCTGCTTTGGCGCTCAGACCTCTCACCTCCTTATCTCGCAGCTCCACACTTGATTTTTCACAGCTTTGTCTCATATTCAGCCGGTAGATTTACAGGATCATCACATATTTAAGAACTTAAACCCAAAACATCCCATAAACCCATTTCTCATGGACGAGCTGCAGTCACAGATCGGTTTATCTCTGTGAGTGTGAATGTTATTTGCTCTAAATTCACGCTCTTAATCACACATTTTAGCGCTGTATATGTGGGCCACGTCGCACTCCGACATTCCCCTGCTATTAAAAAGGGGGTCACCTCCTCTGCGGCGCTGAATGTGACCTTTGTTAAAGGAATTATGGGACACTTTATACAGTGTGATGATGATGAGCAGAAACAAAAGTCTGGGATTAAGCGGGAAAGAGAGCAACAAACAAGTGAACTCGTTAAAAAAACAATAGGCCCCTGTGTGTGTCTGTGTTTGTGCTAAACTACATCCTGGCCCTGAAACTGATGAAGGATTTTGTTATGGAGGTGCTTTTCTATAAGCTTAGAGTACATTTATGAGCTGAATGTTGCATTTATATGAGACCACCAAAAAAGTCGAACCCTAAGAGCAAGACAGGATGTTGATTTTAATCTAGTAATGAATAATTGTGGCCTAAGTAACACATTTCTTACACAAATATCTACATTTTTATGAAAGAAGACTTTCCAAACATTAATTGTCCCTTAAAGGTTGATTTGGTGTGCAGCAGTTGATCGCAAAACACTCACAATAAGAGAGTAAAAACTCACGATATAAAGAATAAAAAACATTCATAGTATAAAATAATAGAAACACAGCATATCCAATAAAGCAGAGGCATGAGGTCCAATAGTCAGGTCCTGTTCAGTTCGATACAGCAGCTCGAACAGCCCCAGAACATTGCTTAAAAGATTAAAATATCAATATCTACTGCACATATTGCACTTGTTACATCCTAAGCCTATCCACACTCTATAAATATTTATAACAAACAGTTGGGAGGAATTTGGCCTAATTTCATTCCCGTTAAACTGGCAAAAAGTTGATCAAGAAATGAGAATCTAAACTGAAAAAAATATATCAATTCATGAGTGAAGTAAATTGGATATATTGTTCAGTGTTTCCTCTAGGTTCATTGCCTTGGGGCGGCGGGTTCGGGGTTGCGGGGTCTGTCAATAATGCTCCATAATAATATCATAATTAAAGAGCATTTAGATCTGAATAAATAGTGAGCACTGTGGGCACACAACAAACATTCTCAAAAAATTAAAATAAACAGCATAAAGTATAAAAAGTATTTAAAAAAAAACAGGAAGAATGTAACATTTCATGTAACCATGTAAGCTCAGCAGGTGGAGAGAAGATGAATCATAAAGTTCTAGCAAGTGACTGACAATGAGGAGAAACTACATGCTGAAAGTTTCCTACACTGCTGCTAGCTGTGCTTCCCGTCTTAGTAAGGACAATTGGCTTAAAAATGCTGAGATTTTTGCTTGGAGAGATTGTTTGGTAAGCTTCAGGTCATCCATTAATGTTTGTTTAAATTGGGTTTTTTTTATTATATTTTTTTACCGTTATGGTCGCTCCTTCATCCGCCGCCTGAGTGTGAGTGTGTGTGTATGTCTGTATGTGTAGTGTGTGTGTCTTCATCATCCCCTTCACACAACGCGCCGCTTCCAGTCATTTCAATGAGGGACAGGCGGCAGACAGCACGCGGTTTGGACCGCCGCGGTGGGAGCGGTTGCCTCCGAAGAGCACGCGCACAGATTTTGTCCTGCTGCTCAGAAACCAGCGTTTTGAACTTTCTGGCTGTAGTCGCCTGGCAGCAGCAAATCATATCGTACTATCGAAGAACTGGACGTGAGGAAGCATTTCTACTGAATTGTTTTTTTGGGAAGGGAGTGTCATAGTAGTATGTCAGAGTGAGCATCTTCAGAGTAGACGATCTTTGTAATGTTAACGCTGCTAAGGGGGAGCCCGGGGATTGGCTGAGGGTTACGGAAGTGTAGACTGAGAGAGAGAACTGCTAACTGTATGGCACGCTGTTTGAGTCTGTTAATAAAGAGAATTAACGATTCAGAAGTTATCGGCTCGTTCTATGACAGGGAGTGTTGTGAGACACTTTTAGGTGGCCTCTGCTCTGACGTTCGCTGAATCACCGCTACGTCTCGGCCTGCGGTGGCAGCAGCCTCTTAAAAAAAATGCATGTGGGGGGACTCCGCCTGCAGAGAGACGGTTTGGTTGCCGCGCGGCTTATCGGTGTAGTGCGAGAGGAGCGAGGGAGGAGGCATTTGTCAGAGCGGAGAGGAAAAATGCGTTTTATTAAATGTAAGCAAACCATAGCGACACAACTATGGGCAAGATACTTATCTGCCTCAGCACCCGCGACACCCGATTTAATGCAGGACTCTGATGTGAAGGCGGCGACATGATGCTGCAGTGGTGTATTTACAGTTTAAAAAAAAAAATGCAGGAGCGGCGGGTAGGATTTAGGAGCGGCGGCCCGCCGCTCCTAAATGAATGTAGAGGAAACACTGTTGTTCCAAAAACAAATCTGATTCATTATTTTAGAGATAAAGCAAAAAAATAAAAATGCATATGTAATAGATTTCCCATTAGTTACATCTCATGCTCCCACATTGTTCTTGTCACACCTCCTTTTTGAGTCCTTGTCATTTTGTTTACATTAATACAAATATCTCAATATTCTTTCCTTACTAACACACAATTTGAGCTATGTTTACCCTATAATCCATTCAGATTGGTGAGTCATGCTCCAATATGAGCGCCCACTAGGCCTGTGCTCAGAATATCGATACAGCAAAATATCGTCATGCACTTCTTGGGGATACGTGTATCGATACAGATTCTACAGAATCGATACGGCCTCAATGTTTGAACAGTTGTTGTAAATACACTTTGGGAAATGTTAACGATGGCACAGTTCAAAGTAGAAGCCAAGCTACATGATAAAACACATGTTCCAAATTTAAACGTAAGTCTTACTACCTAAAAATAAAAGTTGCTGGGAATTCTGTTAGAAGCGCAGTCAATCCTCACAATTTATGTGTATCGGGATACGTATTGTATCGTGGGATTGATGGAAATACCCAGCCCTAGCGCCCACCACTCACAAATAGTTTAAGTGCTGGAGTTTTTGTCTCTGACACAATCATTCGCTTTTGACTTACTATATCAAGCGAGTTATACACAAGCACAATTATTTGTGGAAGTGACTGCAGCTCGCTGCACTTGAAATGGAAGAAAAGTATGGATGGTGTTGACCAATTCGTCCACAATAAACATGTTTGTGTGGTTTGTCTGCTCTGTACTGTCATACTTTTACTGTCATCAGTCTCCATGGTAACACTGAGGAGAAGATGTTAATGTCAACTTTATTTATATAGTACATTTAAATAGCCAGCAGCCTACCAAAGTGCTTTACAGTAGTAGAGGCAGAGACAGTGAAAAAAAGAACAGTAAGACAAAAAACAGCCAATATGATTAGTAGAAAACAATAAAAGCAATAAGAACAAAAACAATACAGCATTAAAATGTTTACTAACCAGTAAAACAAATAAAATGTCCATGCAACTCAGGTTAGGGTAGGGTTAGACAAGGATCTGTAAAAGGCACCGTTCTATAAGCAGCCCAAAGTGCTTCAAGCATTTATAAAATAATAATAGTAACTTTATTTATATAGCACCTTTAAAAACAGATGTTTACAAAGTGCTTTAACAGACAAAACAAAAGCAGAAAAGGTAGAACTCTGAGCACAATAAAATCAACAATCAGGTCAAGAAGAGACCAAAAGAGTCAGAGGAAAAGGCACCGAGGGTCACGTTAATTAAAACAACAAAAGGAAAGAAAATGGTAAACTGGTGAGAGGGAGACAGCTGATGTATTTGTTTTATATTTAATGATAAGGAGACAGACAATTGATAGATTATGGGTTTATAGATACATTAACTGATGACCGTTGATAGATCACAGATGATAGATGGAGAAACACAGTAATTAAACATAACTAAGCAAAATAAGACACTAAAACACAGAATGTATTCAAATATAAACCTGAGATCCCTTGATTTTTAACAACTCTTTTAACACGAATGAATGGTAGTCAGACTTTTCAGAATAAGTAAATGAAAGAAAACCTGAAATCAAAACTTTAGTGTTTTATTCCAGTTTAAAAATACTTGAAAGTTTTGGTGCTCCAGTCACATTTGAAACATGCGTTGAGGTCAAAGCAGGAAGTATAAATCATACACAGATGAGTACCAATAGTTGTCAGGTGAGCAGTCAGCGGTGTTTCTCATCTGTCAGCTGCAGACGGACAAAATGACGTCCAGGCGTGTGTTAAATGAGTTGTGACCCACGGCTGTTTGCAGCCTTCGCCCGGCTGCACAAGCAGTGACTCCATGAAAGAAAAGAAACAAAAACAGAAAAACAAACGGCAGTGAAAGAGTGAACCTCCCTGCTCATCATCATCATCACGGCCCCATTCTTCCTCCCTCTGTTGCTACTGAATCACCTCGCTCTCATTACAGATTACGGCCCGAGCAGAGTGACTCTCCCCTTTCTGTCGCCTTTCTCCACACAGGCCCTCTCTTGATTAACATTTTCTGCTAGGCTTCACACCAAAGGCACAACCTGGGCGCTTTAAAGGCAGGGTGAAAAAAAAGCCATCAAGCGCTGGAGTGGAATCAGATAAGGCTATCAGGCAGGAGGCTTTACTGCCTCGGCTTTGTCCCGCTCCTCCACCCGCCCTCGCTTCCTCCCTCAATCTCTCACTCCACTGCACCTTTTGTCCCCATGATTCCCTGACGGAGTGCTCCCCTCAGCCAGGCACCCCCGACCTCCTGCAAAACCACTGCACGACGGGCCCTCGGTCTCTGTGTGTAGGTGTGTGAGGGTGTGTGTATGGCAGCAGTGCAGACGACAAGAGGCCAGGCTTCGGTCCAGCCTGATGTTGAGGTTGAACTTCGTCTTTGTTTATAAAGATTTATTTTGGGGGCCTGTTTTGCCTTTAATTGGACAGGAGAGTGGAGTCAGAAGAATGAGGAATAGCACGGGTCAGACTTGAAACCCTGGCAGCCCAACTGCAGATTTCCAGTCCCCATATAATAATAATAATAATAATAATACATTTTATGTATAAAAGCGCCTTTCAAAACACCCAAGGACACTGTACAGGATAAAACAACAATAAAATCAAAAAACAATACAACTATAAAAACAGCAAAATACAACAGACAGTGATGGATAAGGATGAGAGTGGAATATTCATGGTAAGGAGTACGCAGTTCGGAACAGGTGAGTTTTGAGTCTGGATTTAAAAAGAGACAGGGAGGTCAGATTTCTAAAGTCCGGTGGGAGAGAGTTCCAGAGCTGGGGAGCAGAGCGACTGAAGGCCCTGCTCCCCATGGTGCTGAGGCGGGCAGAGGGCACAGTGAGGTGGGTGGAGGAGGAGGATCTGAGGGAGCGGGCAGGAGTGGCGATGTGGAGGAGGTGAGACAGATATTGAGGGGCAAGGTTGTGGATGGCCTTAAAGGTGAACAGGAGCAGTTTGAATTCTATCCTGTGCTTGACCGGGAGCCAGTGGAGCTGCTGCAGGATGGGGGTGATGTGATGGTGGGAGGGGGCTCTGGTGATGATGCGGGCAGCTGAATTCTGGACCAGTTGAAGTTTATGTAGGGACTTTTGTGGAAGGCCAAAAAGAAGTGAATTACAGAAATCTAGGCGGGAGGTGAGAAGGCTATGAACAAGAATGGAGGTGCTGTGAGGAGTGAGGGAGTGGCGGAGGCAGTTGATATTTCGGAGGTGGAAGTAAGTGGACCGGGTGATGTTATTGATGTGAGAATGGAAAGATAGTGTGCTGTCGAGAGTGTGTATATGTGGGGTGTGACCGAGCTGCTGGACCATCGGCGCCCCGAGGTTGGACTTCTGCCATCCCTGTTTCTTTCACTGAACTTATGACATGATGAACACTTTTGCTCATGTATCTTATGATACAGACATAAAACATGAGTGCACTGATGGGAGAGGATATGTCATTAGGTGCAAAGCTCCAGCCTGTTTCTTTTTGTCACAACAGAGTGTTGATCTGTTCACACTGAGTGGCCATTTACACAAGCCCTAAAAAGGTCAAACCCGATAAGTTTTCATTGTGTTTTGGCCTCCTGTTTCCATGGAAACGGTACCTGGATTGCTTAAATCAGGGGTGTCCAAACTTTTTACATCGAGAGCCGCAAGAAGAAGAATTCATGGACAACTGGGCCACTTGCTGACCCTCACTTTTAGTGTATTTCGGTTAAAGTTTTAAGGCTTATAGGTGGGTTATCACCTGTCAAGGGGCCCTTGTAACCCCAAGCTTTCACTGGATTCGCACCTATTCGGGAGAGAATGACCTTTTGAGAAGCGGAGGTGGGAGACACTGATGACTAATCTTCACTGTCAGACACAAAACAAGAGGAAACTGTCAGAATGTTGGTGCTTGAAAATAAATATATCAATATACACTTTGTAAGTGGGACCTTTTGATATAGTAAATTTGGTAGAAAATGGGCATGATTGATGGTATTGCAGCTGTAATCAAAATGTCTTTATTCATTCAACTGTTTCAGGGGCCAATGCAAAATGGTCAGCGGGCCACATTTGGCCCCTGGGCCATAGTTTGGACACCCCTGGCTTAAATCTACAAACTTTTGAAACCAGGCTCCAGAGTGAAGAGTTTTCAATACACTCTCCATGCAGCGCCGTGTAAACCCAGATCAGTGTTTCAGGGTGAAATGCACTGCATGCGCAGCACTCTTTCATATGAAGGCTGCGTGTGCATACCGGAAACAACAACAGCTTCGGCCGTCTACCGAGTAACGTGTGTGCCCCTTACTGTGCCCGGTTTGTTATCCAGACAGATTTGTTGTCCAGAAAAGAAACTCCTGCATCTCTGTGCGTCCACTTGCCATTGTTGTTTGTGAGATGTTTTTCTTCTTCGTACGTGTATTGTAGCACCACTGTCTCTCTGTAAACCCAACCATCTACTGAACGGGCATGCTACAGCAGTTTCATTCATCTCCATCGTCTCCATTTGAGCACAGATCAACTTTAAATACACAAGGAAAAATCTTTGCGTATTAAGTCAGAGTGTCCGTGTAAACATAACCCTCAGGTTATGTTTACGCCTGATCAGGTTGCTTACCTGATCAATGCATCACTTTATCAAACAGAAACCAGAGAACTCAAGTGTTGATCAGAGCTGCCAGATGGTGGAATTCACCTTTATCCCATATTCTAATATACTGATATTTCCAGTGCCATTTTATTCGATTCTGATATATGCAAACTTATACTTCATTAAAATCATGCCTTGTGGAATCAACAGACAGCACTACATTGAGCTCCAAGAGCCAAAAATAAAAAAGTGGTACTTGAGTATAACTTTAATCAAACTTCATTCTCCAAATCAAGGTTTTTTAAAGGTGTATTTCTTAGAAGTCCCAGGTTTTGCAAAAATACACTTTTTAATGTTTTTTTATTTTAAAAAATGGAACTATGGCTTTTCTAACCTCTTTGTCCCAAGAAAAGTCCCCAATTTATCTTCCACTTACTCCAACTGTGAAATGATCTGTGCTCCAACATTGATAAC
>JAZDUH010000341.1:8705000-8767500 GCA_036419115.1 Scarus forsteni
GACTTAAACATCAGTCATTACAAACTATGTAATAATGTAAGGTATATTTTTGATCACATATTGACAGAATATGAGGCCTGTGTCTTAAGAATAAATCATTAAAATGCTACTGATGCCCTCCAATCATTCCTTAAACTACTTGTTGATTAATTGTACCTATGGCTCTTAAATGGCCTTAAATGTATTTATTATTGCTTTAATAATCATATAAAATGCACAGATAAGAGAGAAAACCAATAAAACAGAACAGAATTTTTTTCATGTTGTTATAATAAGGGTTATTTCAGTTGTTGTCAGTAAAACCTTTTGCCCCAGAGAAGAACATTTTGGTAAATTTCAAGGTCTTGGGCGCAGCATCTCCATCATCTATTCAGCAGCTAAGTGCCCCTCTGCCCTGCTGAACCCAACCTCCAAACCAATCAAGGCCAACTGGACTCCCTGTGAACTCTTCACCCCGTGTCATCCACCCTACATGACCCCAGAGCTTCCTCACAGAGAGAAATATTACTCTGATCCGCTCTAAACACTCACACACTCTGTGTCCTCACTCACAGAATATCAGACTATCATATAGAATTAAGTGCATAGAACAAATAAACCCCCTTTTAAGTGATATTTTTGCTCTTGGGCAATCAGATGTACATCTGAAATTCTGTCAAGCTCTAAAAGTTTGTCTTTGTCTTCTTTTCTTTGCAGTCGACTTCTTGGCAAAGTACTGCATTTTCAGTCAGGAGAAGCTGGCTGAGCACAAAAGAGCTTTTGAAGCAGTAAGTGGAAAGGCATTTCAGTCTTTTATATTTCCTTGAAATCTTTTATACACTTATTCGCTACAGAGTTTGACTCATTCATTTCGAACATTATTTTCCACTCTATTATTGAATTGGAAAGATGAAACAAAATTTTACCTAACAATATTGAAGAACTGAAGATGACATATTTAGATTCCAGTTATTGTCTGACACATTGCCCAGACAAGAATGTATATTTTTAATTACACAAAACTTTAATTTAAAAAAGTGTAGATTCATGTCGCTATAGCTTGATCCTTTTTGCATCCTTTTTCTGAAAACAACTCTGATTAAATGCATTTTTAAAACTTTGCAAGTTACTCCTCTGTAAATCAACATTTATTGATCATTCTCAAGTTCTGTAAACAACTTAAAGCCTCATTTAATTAAAAACACAATAGCTCAATTTGCAAGTAAAGTTGCAGTTAACTTTAATTTTAAATCAGCTTTTAGAAGTATCAATAAACTTTTATTTAACCTTATATGTGAAAAATGAAAGATTTATCTTCTTAAATGCTTGAAAGGACTGTGAGGAGTTTCTAAGTAATTGCAAAAAAATCTCACTTTTAGATATATGCCTGATGGAAATACACACTTTAAGATGAGTTTTATAGCATCAAAATAGGTTATCTATAAATGCTATTCCTTAGCTTTGCGGTCGGGTCGGACAGAGCTGGACTGGCCTGGATACTCAACTTCGGTAACAAGACAATTAAAACTAGAGCAAATTTAAATTATTTTATTATTTATATTACACGTCTTAGAGCACCGGGCTGTAAGTAGCGATATATAGCCAGCTACAAAACTACGATACTAAGTTTTCCAAAAATTGCTTGTTGTCACACATCAAAAACTACTGCTACATAACTAGAAAGAGATACATTACCTCGTCGCTTTGCATCCTGTAAGTTGTTGAAAAAAGAAGTTGTAAAGCAATGCAGAGTTCTGAGGAAGGTCCGAGCTGCATTCATTAGCATCACAACAAACACACGCTTTGGCCTCAGTCACGTCTTTGGTGCATTCAAGTTGTAGTCAGAAGTAGGAATTTCCGACAACTGGAACGTCCCCCGAAGTCTGAATTTCCTACTTGGAACTCAGAGAAACCTCGCCACCCCCAGTTGACAATCAAAGACGGATGCCCCCAGTGTGAACAGTTATTTAGCTCCGGCAATAATCAATTTATTTGCACTTCTGACTGGGGTGTGTCGCTCTAGATCAGCTGTGTACATAGTATTGTTAGACTTATATTTACAAAAATGCTGCCATAGTGATAATCACATTCTTCATGTGATATTTGTGAACAACAACACAGGGCGTGCTAACAACAGCTAACAGTAGCCTGGTAGATCGACATGTTTTTTCCAACTTCAACTGGAACGCCGACAAGTCGGAGATGATTTCACTCCCATTTCCGAGGTTACTGGAACGCAGCATTACGACAGTCGCCCAGGTGCTCATGGGTAGCAGAGTCTTAATGTCGCTAAATAGATTCTCCTCATAGCACCTTTAAAAATCTGTCAGATGGTGCGCATGTTGTAATATGACCACACTTTCTTATTTTAAGTGTTCCTTTAACGCTCTTGATTAATATGATGAAGATTATTGTGGTTAAAGATGATTGTCTTTCATTTCAGGAGGATGGTGATGGTGATGGCTACATCTCCTGCCTTCAGGTTCTTCTTGCTCTGAAAAACATCCTCCCTGCAGAGCTGCTGTCTGAGGACGAGGAGATTTACGTCTACAGGGTCTGACGTACTTTCTCAATAGGCTTTTACTGTCATTGCACATTGTAAAGCAAATTTTTAAAATACTGAGATAATGATTATCACACACAGTCACTCTCATATTCTTAAATGTTTAAAAGATTGAATCCTCCAGTTACATTAAAGAAAAAGGAAGTCAAGTGTGGTCAGTGCAGTCTCCTGTGTCAGTGAACCAAAAGATAATCCATTCAGCCTTCAGGTAGAGTAAATATTTATGCAAACATTGAAAAAATAATCTCAAAAGATTATTGAAATATTCAACAAGCAAGCAAGGGACATAAGGACCCACATGTCCATGATCTTGAACATCCCTGTGTTTTTTGACCCTGTTGCACAACCACCTCAAAGCATTTTGGCATGCAGCACAGGTATCTTTCCTATTTTCCATATAGTTGTAACATAGTAGCCATTTTCGTTCCTCTGCACTCATGTTGTTTTAATAGCAAATGAACTTGCACTTCTGCTTGCTCCCAGGTCTACGTTTGTCTTAAAATGAGGAGTGCACAGCTGAAAAGCTGGTGTGTGTCTGTCTGTGCCATAAACCACCTAAAACCTGGTCTAAAGTCTATGATGCTGTATGATCCTTATATTTAGAGGACACATTGGAGAGATGGACACATATATGTAAGATCAAAACACATTCTACCAAGCTATTACTTATACAGCAGATACACAACAGCACTCTACATAAGGAGAGGAATTATATAGTCCAGCAGGAGTTCAGGCCAAACAAGCCACTAAAATAGAAGGTCTTTTATAGGGAGTCCCTGGAGATGATTCTGAGACAATGCATTTAAGAGAACGGCTTTTACATATGGTCGCAAGGATGTAAGTACAGCTTTACAGATGAAAGATGTCATACTGCCTTGGTCTTCTACGATTACTGGTGCTATTTTTGCAACTAAATAACCCTTCACAGCTTTAATGTGCTCTCTAACTATACCTTTAAATATTACTTCAACAAATCATCAGCCCTGTGTAACCCCATCTCTTTTATTTAAGCACTTTTATCATTTGGGTACTAAAGATTAATTGCTACGAACGTAATAATGCATAAGAACACAGTTTGGAACTTTAAGAAGTAGAAAACAAATTGACATTTTGGCCAGTAACAGCACCAGCAGGTCTTAAACTGAAGTTGATGTTATTATTCCTAGATGTCTACAGAGAAAGGTCATGGCGGAGCCCTGAGGAGAAGCTACATTCAAATTCATGCTAGTTTCCCAAAATTACTGACCCCAGCTTTAAGTTCCTTGCAAACCAACCTGAAGTTTAAATGGTGAATGGTGGTTGTGTAATCTTGTGTGCCATGTTGTCACAGATTCTGGAGATGGTTGACTTCAGAGTGACAGATGGACTGGTGGACTTGAGACTCTTCGCAGTGATCGCGAGCCTGGCTCAGAAAATCGCCTCCATGGAGTAAGTGACAACAGCAGACACACTCCTCATTCAGACAGAAGGATGAGTCTCTGACCTGCCGTTAAAACAAGAATCAGTGTGTTCACAAGCTTCGTTCTGCCAATTACCTCGTCGTGTGTGGGGCTCTCTTTGATGCTCCTCCCTGAGTGTCTGCGGATGTTTTATGAAACTGTTAGAAGTCATTTTTTTACGAGTTTGGGTATAATGACGGCGTATTCAGAAGTCTTCAACAAAGATATTGAAGAGGTCTGAAGCTCTAAGTAGGGTGATTGTTGCATAATGTTCAAGCCTTTATTTCATCAGTAGTACCACTCACTGAACTACATGTTTGGATTTATGGTCCCTCATAAAGAAGCTTTTTAGACTTCAAGACCACATACAGCATTACACTCCTCACTGGTCCCAGATTGCCTCCAAGTGTATATTTTAACATTTTCCATAAACTGAGCCTCTCTCAAGAAGCTTATATGGCTTCAGGTTTTCAGCCTGTGCTCTAATGTTTACTGTGGCCCCACATGCTGAAGGTGTGTTCACACCGAACGCAACTTTGGAGACCTCGGTAACCACTCTCCATGTAAAGTGACCGTGTCGCTCATCGCTCATGAACCAAGGCGGCATACACAATATACTAACAGAAATTATAATAAGATTAGTTGTAGTTACTACATCCAATTTGTGTCAGGGAAACAAATTTAATCGATTTTGCCCAAATTTGGTCGAACTCAACTTTTTGAATTCTCAGGCAATGAGTAAATTTTTCCATTTTGTAAATCTCAAAAATTATTTCAAACCACTCCTTCAATGTGGGAGGTGATGGATTCAACCACCTTGACAGACAGTTTTTATTCCAGTTCAGAAAGTAACAATCCATGAACTCACGATGCTGTTGAAGGGCCATCAGCTGCAGTGTTTTGTGGTTGGCAGGTGAGTGAAAAGGATACAGATGGAATAATATCAGCTTGTACATCCTTTTATATGATATATGATATGATCGCGATGAAACTCCAGTGGACGTGATGTCACCGAGCGACCGCGAAGACCAAAATGAGGTATTTATGGACATGTGACGCGACTTCAGTGGGCAAAGCGATTATGGTTGCAAAGTCGCGTTTGGTGTGAAGGCAGCTTTAGACATATTGAATCCACTGGTTGTATAGAAAATCCTTAAAAAGCTTTCCCGGACATTATAGGACCTTTAAAATACTAGTCTTTGGATACAAAAAGCAAAATTTTTCACTGTTGTTTTTTGTCAGATGTATAGAGTTTCTGATTTCCTCTTTCAAAAGAAAAACTGGTACAAGGTGGCTCCAACACTCAAGTAGATAAAAATAAACATCACTCTGCAAGATGTATAAATTACAGTACAGAATATGAACATTACACTAACAAAAATTAAGCCTACAAATTCAATGATTATGAAGGGGCAACATAACAAAGAACTATCACACAGAGAATTTCTACTTCTCTCCAGGCCAGTTCACTGCTACAAAAGTTGCACGTAAACTTGTGCAATTTAGACCATGTGCATGAGTTTTTTTTAATTTTTGATCATTAAAAACTGAATTGTTGCTGCAGAACTGCTAACAAGGGTATAAAACTGCCCAGATTGAACAGCAGCCCTGATAATGGCACTCACATCTCTACATTGGACCCTGCAACAACGGACAATATCACTCTGACTTGAACTCGGCCTCAGCGTCCTTGTGTCTCTTACATTTTGCCCCCATATGCCTCAGATTCCCACACACATCGCCTCCCTCCCGCCCCGGGCTGTAAAGCTTCCTACAGACAGGAGAGCGTGGAGCCAAGCCTTCTCTGGAGGTCTCTGAGGGTCAAGGCCTTCTCCCGGAGCGCTCACCCCACAGTGAGAGCTCCCTCTCAGCGAGGACGGGGCCAGGGTCACGGGTCCTCTGATTTACGGCCGTCCCCTTTGTGTCGCGTCTTAGAGGAGGCCTGTACATGGCCTGCCCCAAAACCAGGGTGTCTGCTCTGCATGGAGGCAATTATAGTAATGATAATGAATGAGCATATTAAACCTCTTTACACAAAACTCCCTTTTTGTTATTTAAAGCTATAGTATGTAAATCCTACTACCAGTGGTGTTTCAATTAAAAAAATGACAAAAGATGACATGTAGAGACACGCTGTCAGCTCCGCCCACCTCACTGCAGACTTGTTTTGATATCAGGACAACCACAATGTGTATTTATGAACAAATTTTACATTAAGGAGTCAATGTTTAATTAGGGAGAAAATATGTTAGTAAGTGACATTCTTGGTTGATTTGCACAAGTTTTTAATCTTACAGGCATTTCCACACATATTCAGTGTTTTGGGTGCCGAGCCTTGCGTTTTCATATGTGTAACGAATACTGATAGCCTCAGGAACGATGTTGTCATAGCCCTGCCTCTCCTTTAAACGGTGTGCATGAACCCTGATGCCAACAAACACAATGGCCTAATGTGATGTTGCATTGAAGCTGCTGAAGTTTCGTAGCTTTTTATGGCTTCATCAGCAAATTCGTTTGCTCCTGTACCACCTCTTGGAGCAACAAATGGACACGTAGAACAGCATACGCCAGTGTTTGTTTGCATTTCTCATGATGTATGCTCATGCATGTCTTCTTCTCTTATGTGGTGTATATCTGCAGCAACCATCAGCGCCAGTTACAGGCCTAGCATATGGACTACGGTGTTTTTGTGTGGACAGCCGTGTTTCTTGTTCCAATGACGTCTTTGCAGAGAACGTTGTCATTATGAAATGTTTTTATCTCCATGTAGACTGGGACATAGCCTCCCATACCCTCCCCACCCCCTTCAATGTCAGTGTTTCCAAAGAAGAGAGAAAAAGAGATGCATCTGATCCTCTACAGAGATGAAATTTGTCATTTCTTTATTTAACTTAAAAGGAATGTTGCTGTTTATTTGCAGCATATGTGGACACGGCTCCTTTTTATACTTCCTGCATTTTTTTTTCCCTAGAGTTGTTTTTTGTGTGGGTAAGCCTTGAGCAACGCATCTCATTGTAACAAACTAGTTAGATTTTAATTTTGAGAAATCATTATGACCTGTTTTATTCCGGCACCCATCAGCACAACAAGTTGACATTTTTCCGTCTATCATCTTTCTTGTCAGCCTGTGGTAGTAATTAATGTTTGTCTCCAGTTCTGCTTTGTTTTGCATCCAACAAATGACATTTGGTAACTTGTGATCTGCATTAGGTTGCAAAATGGTCTCTATACTGTAATCTCAGGGGTAGTAAACGATTGTTTCTTCTCTAAAAAGACTTTCCGTGCTTTGAAAACTGTTAAGGTAATGTAAGGACTGAAGTAAGACAATATATTTAACATAGGTTGGTCATTTTGTAGGGAATTTCCGCTCTAAAAATCTATATACTGTACCTTTTAAAAGAGGAAGATCAGCTCTCCAGTGCCCAAACAATAGCATCCTTCTGTCATCTCATCCCAATTGAACCAAACTGATCCTCTTACCTGTTTCACTTAATCCTGTTGTTGCTAATCTGCTTTTAGAAATGAGCTGCAACAGTAGTTACACAATCAGCCTTTCTGATCATGGAAGACTTTGAAATCTGAGGAGCTGCTGCCTACATCTTATATTTACTCCTTATTCTTCTTCCACTTTTACTGAGCTCTAATTGCACCCTCCCCCACCTCCCCTCTCTGTCCTTTCTTTGCAGATTTCACTGTCCTTCCCTCTAATCTGTGCGGCTCCCTTGTTGCGTACCTCTCACCCTCTGTTTCGTGCTGTTTTGGCCCTTGACTCGGCCCATCTGTCCCTGTGTGCTGCAGCATTGTGCTCCCCTGACAAGCCCACCTCACACAGCGCTGCATTCCCTCAGGGCAAGTCACATGATCCACTGACAAGCACATTGCCATACAGAACCCCCCCCCCCCCCCCAAACAGCACCGAGGTCATTGTTATTGTCACCGCGGCCTCTCGTGAGCATGCATGCGTGCTCTGAGTGTTACCATAAGACTCCTGGTTCCTGGAACATGATGAGTCAGGGGAAGAAGATGACAAGATTATGGGGTTAGAAAACATGAGACAGCAGAATAGGATCAAGTCCTGTGTCAGACAAAGACATGTCTGAACTTTGCTTCTGTAATCATCAATATATTGATATTTACCAGGTGTAGAATGGAGTCATGCTGCCAGTTTGAGGAGTAGAGAGATACAGCAATGACAAGGGTCAGAAGTAGTGGTGAGTACTGGCAAGAACCTGACGGTACGATACGTATCACGATACTTGAGTCAGAATCAGAGTCTCTTTACTGTCTCAAGGAGGGGAAGTAGTTTTGCAGCAGGGCACACAAAAGACAAGGTAACAACATCAGGGACAAGACAACAACATCAGAGTTAAAAAAACATCAAAACACCTTACACAAAACCACTGACCAAAGTTTAATCCAGAGCTCATACCCAAATGGAGAATTACTATTAAATAATTTAAAAGTGAACAATATGCAAATGTGCAAATGGCAATTACAGTGCAAGAAGAAGAACGGGAGCAACCTAAGGGTTAACTCCCATAAAGTAAATAGCAATGGGGATAAAAGAGACCTAGGAGCCCTAAAACGACAGCCAGAGGGCAAAAGCTCAAACTCGTTCCCAAGTGGATGATTGGGACAATCCAGAACCTGGGTCACGATACGATAATATCACGATATATCACTCTATCACAATATGGTGATATATTGCAATATTCTACAGTTAAAGGGACTGTGAGGAGTTTCTAAGTCATTACAAAAAAGTCTCACTTTTAGATATATGTCTGATGGAAATACACATTTTAAGATGAGTTTAATAGCATCAAAATAGGTTATCTATAAATGCTATTCCTTCGCCTTCCGGTCGGGTCGGACAGGGCTGGACTGGCCTGGATACTCAACTTCGGGAACAAGACAATTAAAACTAGAGCAAATTTATATTATTCAGACACGTCTTAGAGCACCGGGCTGTAAGTAGTGGTATATAGCCGGCTACAAAACTACGATACTAAGTTCTCCAAAATGTGCTTGTTGTCACACATCAAAAACTACCACTACGTAACTAGAAAGAGATACATTACCTCGTCGCTTTGCATCCTGTAAGTTGTTGAAAAAAGAAGTTGTAAAGTAATGCAGAGTTCTGAGCAAGGTCGGAGCTGCATTCATTAGCATCACAACAAACACACGCTTTGGATAGCACACGTCTTGTGGTGCGTTCCAGTTGTAGTCAGAAGTAGGAATTTTGCGTTCCAAGTAGGAAATTGCATCTGGAACGTTCCCCAAAGTCAGAATTTCCTCTTGGGAATGCGGTGAAACCTCTCCACCCCCAAGTTTACAATCAAAGATGGATGCCCCCAGTGTGAACAGTTATTTAGCTCCTGTAATAATCAATTTATTTGCACTTCTGACTGGGGTGTGTCACTCTAGATCAGCTGTATACATAGTATTGTTAGACTTATATTTACAAAAATGCTGCCATAGTGATAATCCCATTCTTCATGAGATATTTGTGAACAACAACGCATGCATACTAACAACAGCTAACAATAGCCTGGTAGATCGGCATGTTTTTTTCTGACTTCAACTGGAACGCTGATAATCCCGATAGTCACTCCCAGTTCCGCGGTTACTGGAACGCAGCATTACGAAAGTTGCCGCGCGTGCTCATGGGTAGCAGAGTCTTTTACGTTGCCGGTAATAGATTCTCCTCACAGTCCCTTTAACTAAGAAAAAACTAGAGATGGTGTGTATGTAAATCAAACAATACTCAAAACAGAAAGTACAAATCAAGTCAGAACTGTTTGATTGAAAACAACTTTTCTATTTTATTGTTTTTGATATACACATAGAGTGTATCAAGTCACTTAAACTAGTGTTGCAAAGAAATTATTCTTGTTTCACTTTAACAGTGTATTGAAAACACCCTGACCTGCAGTGCAGCTCAAACTTTAATTTAACACATGAGGAACAAAGTGTTTTGAGTCACTGACAGCACAACAGTAAGTAAAAAAAAAAAAGTCACATATTTCTCTTGTCACTGTCTGAACTGAATAGTGAGTTGTTGTTTCTTGTTTATTGTTTATTCTGAGCCCCATTAGCTGCAGCACAGCTACAGCTATTCTTCCTGGGGTCCAACCAAATTATACATACATTATAAAAGCAATAAAGTTGAAAAGAAAAAACAGAAAACAAAAGTAAACAGCAGAAAAACATCAAACAAAGCCAATTTTCCTTTCAAGATGTAAAGAATTCATATACATGGAAGAAAATGGCATTTTAGTAGTCTCTTGAATTGTTTTAAATTAATGTCCAGTTTTACATGTGCAGGTAAAAGATTCCATTCTCTCATTCCTCGGTACAGAAGTGTTCGTTTGATTGAGTTAGATGTTGTCTTAGGTATTGAGAAATTCCCAACACTAGCATGTCTGGTGTTGTGATTATGACTTTCTGCACTAAAAGTGAGCTTTTCAAACAAATCATACGGTGTTCTTGAGACCGATACATTTCTAATCACAATCAGCAGTGAATAAAGAAGTCTGTCTTTGACCATTAGCCAGCTGAGCTTTTTGTGCATAGATACAATATTTGTTCTATTGCCACACTTCAGAACTGTACGGGCCGCTCTTTTTTGCATGTTTGTTCGTTGTTGTTTTTTTCTTTTTCATTTTTTTTTTTTGATAAACAGTAGTTGTTATATATCTGGCGGACAGACAATCTAACTATTTCTTGTTTTATTATTTTGAGAAAGGGGCTGGTAGGACTTTCTTCTTCCTGCGCCTTTCATTTTCATGATATGGAATAAAAATGCTTAAAATAAATAAATAAATAAATTAGACTGCATAAAAAAACACGTACATACATATTTATAAGATGTGTTTTATTTCCAACTCTGATAAAATATCAGTTTTTATTTTACAAAAAAAGTCGGTATTAAAATTTGAAGTACTGATATTATATCGGAGGTCAAAATATCACAATGATGATGTGGCCCTGTCCACATGGAGACAATCTATTTCATTTTCCATAAGTTTTCCATAAACATGGCATTGTTTCAAGAAATGTGTCCATCCACATGAAAACATTGAAAAAGACAAAGTATATATGCTCAGTTCTGTAACCCTGCTACAGACATGCACCAAAATAAGAGAAGCAGACATGGAGCATGTGCATAAAACATGTAAATAAACACAAGAAGAAGCAGAAGAGTGCTAAACTGCAGGAGAATGTTGACCAGTCAAAATGTGGAAATAGACAAGAAATAATTGCTGATAATATTGCTGACAACGTAACAGCTGAAATGCGAGGGTGGCAGCTTGAGATCTGCTCACCCCAGGACCAAGTTTGAAAATTAGTGTGTTTGGGTTCCCAAAATTTCAGATTTGTGTGAACTAAACACGTGTACAGTAACAAAATAAACTTTTGTGTCTTGGGCTCAGCTTAGGAATTCCTTTCTTGTTAGATTTTCAGACTTTTTGCCTTTTTGCCCAAACATAGTTGATCATCAAAAAAAACAAAAAAACATTTAGGCCAAGGGGCTGTAAAGTGCATCATTGTATTGCAAATTGCCCCAAAAAATATAAAGTGCTAATTTGATTGCTTAATGCTCAATTGCATATTACAATAATCAAATACCAGCGATGGTAATTTGTTGTACCTAAAGTACCTAGGAATATAAAGTGCTAGTTGCATTGCACATTGCCCAGTAAAAATTGGAGATGGAGCCCTTGACAAAATAGATACATAGAACAAATACACATGTTGATATTTTATGAGCCATGATCTCATCTCATCAACAGGTTCTGACTTTAACTTTTGTTTTGAAATTTTAAGTTCAAAATTTCTCGCTTGAAGAGGACATCCACTGTCTCACTGTCTTTGTTTGGGCACTTCCATTGTTGTTTTTCAGTCTAAAGTTGAGTTAACGTCATCTGGAACACTGAAAATATGAACACTTGTTGACTCATGTTGGTGTCTCTCCTGTTTGATCTAATTTTCAATATGATTAATATCAAAACTTCATCAGACTGCTCTGGTCCGAGGCTCAAACTCTCCCTCCTCCTCCAGGTCCCCCTCACTCTCAGTGCAGTTACTGCAGCCCGCTCAAAAACACCCCAAAAACAACTCTCAGCTCTGTCAAATCAAACTAGGTCAGAATATGTTTGCATCCCATCACCCCCTGCCTCGCTGTACATCAGCTCCCCCAATGAGGAGACCGCCAAAATTTTGCTGCGTTACGTAAGCGAGAAGTCTGCTGTGTCACAGCAGGGTGCCAGGGAAGAGCGACAAAAGAAAATGGGTTAGACTGCTATTATCCTCCCCGCGGTCCATCAGCGCTCCCCCAGCCCCTCGTTTACGCTCGCCATTATCACGCCAGTGTCCTCAGCCCACCAGCATTTGGACTCTTTTACTGCAAACCAAGTGCAATTAATGATCATTAGCTGCCCTGTCTCGCTTCATCCACATCAAGCCCCGGCCTGCACTCTGGTTGGAGGACGAGGGCCAATCAAGGCCCTGTGAGCACTCAGGCATACATTGCACTCGTTGGCCCAGCGCTGCACCATTCTTCGCTCTAACGGGGCATTGAACGCACGGCAAGGAGGGGCTCATTAACACCGGGCGCTCGTTAGAGAAGGGGCGGCCGTTGCTGTGCCACACGCTGGACCCCAGAGAGCACAAGCAGTCGTGCCTCCCTCTAATTATCCATGCGGGCCTAGATTTTGTCGGCCTGCCAGTGCCCAGAGTGTGCCCCGGTCTCCAGGATTCCCCTCCCTCGAACCCCGCTCACCCTCGCTCACCCTGCTCCAGCCGACCCCCACCCCAGCCTGACACCCACTGTCCCAAAACCAGAGCAGTTTTATCCGTTACTGTGGCGGGATGTCCACGTGTGCCCATGCATTGTTTGGCAGCCAGGCCACTGTGAGCAACCACAATGGGCTCAGAACACTTTATCATCACGTCTGTGCAAACACAACACCGCACGGGACGCACCCGCCAAAACTCAACCACCAGCACAATCAGACTGTCCTAAAATTTTCTGCAGGCGAAACCAAACTATCTCAACAAAAGAAAGACATCATGAGGATAGAATAAAGGACTTTTTTGAGTTCTACCTACAACTTCTTCTTTAAGAAAAATGTTCTTTATACTTATTTTAACATTTATTACTGTCTTTAAAATAACCCCAAAGTCATCAATCTGAAATTCTTGGGACTTTATGCCTTAATTCCTGTTTTTTGGTGTCTTGTTTGTACCAGGTTTCCAGAAAATGTGCTTTTATTTGTTCAGGAAAACTAAAAACAAAGTAGCTTACTGAATCTGTATATACATGTATCTCCAAATTGTACCTGACACTGATTTCCATACTTCATAGTAGTGCCTTTGTTGACTTGTTAGTCAGAGGACACAAATACAAAAAAAGAGAGACTTTCAATCATCCAGATTTTAACATAAGAGACCCTTTTGTTATTTGCAAACAGTGTGACTTCTTCACTGGGTGGGGCCTGGTACTCCCCCCAGACTGCCCCCCTCATTAGCCACTGATGGCAAGCAAGCTGTTTTTGGCTTGTTCTTGGAAAGATAGTATGGGTCTCTTGATATTTTTGGTCACTCACTCTTCAGAGTTCCTAAAAAAACAGTTGACACAGAATGGAAGCAGACTGGCCAGATATTAGCTTTGAGTCACTGTTTCTGTCACTATTCTCCCCTTTTAGACCCCTTTTTTAATCATTTACAAGGTTTAACATACATTTAGGGCTTTCAAATATTTTTGCAATCAAATATGTGCAGTCTTGCTGTGTGTTATTCTTCAATATGCAGTGAGGGGAGATGAATCAGGCAAATTAACAGGATACTTCAAGGGCTAGCAACACTATTTAACAGCTTTTTCCCCCCAAAACATGCTATAAAATGCAACTGTTATTTATGATCAAGCATATAAACCATTAGGGTAGTGATCAGATTGAAATGACAACAATTTAAAACTGATTTTGAATTAAATTGAACCTCATTTATTCAAATATATTAAAAAAGAGATAGACACAGAAATAGAAGAAAAATTATAGTGTTGTAATTATGTACAATATATTCGAAAAGAAGTGGGAGGAAGTAAAACTTAGCAAGTCCCACCCTTTTCCATCAGTTAATTAAGCATAAGTACTTCCATATTTTACACATTTTACAAAATGAAAACTGATGAAAGTGTCGTGACTTTATTTGTTTTTTCAACATCAGGAAGCTGATCATTTAAGTTAAGAGCTGTCTTTCTTTGACCGTTCCTGTATTTTCCTGTTTTACTGCATGGACAAGAAACTCCAGCATTTTCTAAAGAAAGAGCAGTTTGAAAGCCACAGGACTGACTCTTATATCTGAGCTTGTCCAATTGGTCCACATTGCTAAAAATAGCTGAAATTCCCATAAAGAAAGGCTGAACGAGAGTAAAAAGTACTTTTTTGTCAAGTTTCTGCTTTGAGGCAGACTTACTCAGATTGGATTTTTTTTTCACTGCAAGGAGACACATGGGTAAAATGTGACAGAAATCCTTTAGGGATTTTGCATTAAATGTTTTATTCTAGAGTAAAGGATGAGCAGAAAACTGAATGACAATGCATTTTTGAGGTTGCAGGTTTAAATGCATAGGACAACCAAAATTCAGTCAAATCTTCCTGAAGTCAGGGTGGACATTTGTGCAAAGTTTGATAACAATCTGTTCAAGCAAACCTTTGACCCATGCCCTTGGAAATGTATCAATTCATCCTGAAACCTAAGTGGACATTTGTTCAAAATTTAAAAAAAAATCTCTCCAAGAATTTCTTGTGTTTGAAAGATGGACGGTATACAGTATGCAGAGATATGGCCCTTTTCCACTAGCACACCTTGGCCCTACTCTATTTGCAGTGTGTTTCCACTGGCCTGGTACCTCCTAAAACAAGATAGTTTTAGTTCCTACTCCGCTCTGGTTCCAAGCGAGCTACATTGATACTGGAAGATAACGTCACCGACTGCCGGCTACTGATTGGTCAGGCAATGTTGTCATCCATGAGTCATGAGCACGACGACCTAGCATGCTAGTGGTAGCTACCATTAGCTTACCCTCATACGTCTTTTCTTTGCAGCTCGATTGCTCTCGTCCTCAGCTTCATTCTGTTGTATAGCTTCTAAAACTCTCCTGTGCTTCTCAAGGGGTATTTCTTCTTGCCACCTGCAGCCTTCTTCTACTTTCCTTTTTTACTCGGTTTGTGACAAAAAGCCACAGATTGTTGTGTCGCGCTCAAAATGACGTCATGTTACTTTGAAAAAGTAATTAGTTATAGTTACTAGTTACTTTCCCAAAAAAGTAACTGAGTTACTAATGGAATTACTCCTTCATAAATGTAATTAGTTACCAGAGAAAGTAATTGATGCATTACTTTTTTAAAAAAAACTTTTGCTGCTTGAACTGTGTGTCTCCGTCTCTATGCCCTTCCTTGTTGTTACCTGCTGCAGCAGCTCTGACATCATCAGTTATCCAACGCGGCGCTGACACCCTGCAGTGCGTGCAGGGGAATATGCCTGATGGTCATGGACTAGAATGGGAGCGAGGTGCTCTAGCCTACTTTTCAAGCGTGCTGCACAGCTCTTCATCGCTTCAAGTCTCTGTTCTGCGCGGCCGCTTTCAAACCTCGTAAATACACTGTCGTTAAGAAAGGACCAGACAAGAAGTCAATGTGTGAAGTATCCGGAAGTATCAAAATAAAACACAATGCGCGGACTCTCAAACGTAAATTTGCTCAATTCACTATGTCAAAACCGGAGGCACGAGCACCTGGTCAGCAGTCTGTCAGAGGGTCCCAGAGGCAACACGACACCATGGACGAAGAAAAGTGAATCGTAGAGGTACAGAAATACATAACAGTGTATACATGACACCAAACAAGGATACAAGGATACAGGAAATACGCGGATAGAAGTTGAATAAATCACGAAGCTGTGTGGTTGAGACCAGTAAAAGGACCTCAGAGAAGCGAAGTGAGGTGTTTTTTATGTCTTTTCTGAGTCTATGACATGTTTTATGAGCATGTGACGTTGCTACTCTCATGAGTGCCTATGGCTCTCTGGGGATCAGCCCTCTCCCTACGTGGCTGCGCGCCGCTTTCAGTGGGGGTTTGTCTGTCAGAGCAAGCCTGCGGCGCGGTGCTTCCGCGTGCCGTGGATAACAGCTGCTTGACATCGTTGCAAAGTAACAAGTTACATTTCACTGTCAGTAACGGTAACGGCGTTGTAACGCGTGAAAGAGTAATTCATTAGATTACCCGTTACTGGGAAAACATAACGACGTTAGTAACGCCGTTATTTCTAACGCCGTTACTCCCAACACTGACCGCAGTGCCGCTCAGCTGTTTACAGTGACACTGCACCCAATTGGGCAGGCAACTGGGGCTAATGGAAAAGCAACACAAGGTGAGTAGAGTAGAGTAGGGCTAATGGAAAAGGACCCATGGACAACCCACAGAAAAGATGCCTCTGACCTTCACTGCTGCTTTCATAGATGGAATAAAAGTACAGTGAGAGTGTTTCATGACTTAGAGATCTGGCAAGTAGACAAACTTTGTGAGTTGTTTGTACTGATAGAATAGATCATGTTTTCGATTGCTCTTGTAAATCTTGAAATACAGTTGATTTAAATAATGATTAGTCGAACTTGGCAACCCTAATTTGCTCTTCAATTCTTCCAGTTTGAAACATATTTTCTCTTGTTTTTTGTTCTTTCATAACTCTAGATGGATGTAACATAAAACACTGAGATCTCTGCTTCCATGTCTTCCCCCAAATTGTTGAAATGCAAAAACAAATCAAGAGAATGAAGTACTTGAGCTTCAGGTCCTGATGCAGTGATTGTCCCGTTTTTCTTCTCAGTGAGTTTATGCGAACACTCATCAGTGACATGGACTTCCGCTCGTTAGAAGTGCGACTCTTCAAAGCAAAGGTAATGTCATTTTACAAACTTCTGCTGGCTTAAATGTTTGGAAAAAGAATGAATCCCCTCATTATATGTAGTTATATGTCTCAAACAAGTCCTCCATTCAACATCAGATCAACTCTGAAATCAGTCCTTTACGCCTCGCCGATCTGCAGCTTTAGTTTTAAAGCAATAAAACGTGTAAACACTTTGAGGAGCAATTCCAAGGCATGCTTCTTAAGCATAGCTCCTTTTAAGGGAAACAGTGGGACCTCATGCATAGAAATGAGGGGAGAAACAGAGAGTGAGGGGTTCCTTTCCCTTTTCATAGATTAGCCAGAGCCTAATCTCATTAAAGTGCCCAGCAGTGAACATGCCGTCCACTCCGCCCAGCCCTGTAATCAGCCTCAGACACGCGGCTCATCTCAGATGGAGCGGGGGACCGGCCTAGCAGCTGGCCGCTCACACACCGGCCCGGTCCTTATTCATACGAGGAAGTGGAGGCAGGAGGAAGATGAAAGCCTGCGGCCGAGGGTGTGGAAGCTGAGCCTCTGGCCAGGTAGGGGAGGCCATGTAATTACAGAGCTGTTAGGGATAGGGTTGTTAACTGGAGAGGCTAGAGGGGGGGGGAGAAGGGGGGACGGGCTAATTGCCAGAAGAATTGTTCTCCCCCTCCCTCCCCCAACAATCATTACCTTGACTGCGTTAACTGTGCAAACAGGTGCACAAAAACAGGCCTGCAAACAGGTCCAGGTAATCTGAGGCTACGCTCATAAAAAACACAAACGTGCTCACAATCAGGACACATTTACATGACAATGATTTTAGATAACAACGGTAACCTTTTGATGCATTTCGGCTTTTTATTTTACAAGATAGTAGTCTTTTGGGTGCCTCAGAATGTGAAATAATGAAAAAAGGTGAGTCAGAACGTGTGAACAGCACAGTCTCCATTTTCAAGTGAATTAGATGAATTTTCAATTAATAAAACAGAGCCTTTCCAGTTTTAGAAGTTAGCTGGAGCTTCAGCCAAACTACTGATTATTAAGCATACATGATAATATAACCGAGGATAGTCCAACACCCCCCCCACCCCACTACCCCACTTTCCATTCTTCTTGTGGGGGGGTCTGCAGAGGAGGATGCAGTCGCAAAGGATTGAGCACTTGACAACATGCTACTGACTGCAGTAGTTGGGAGATGGAAAGCTGACTAAAAGGCCTGAGGATTTGTCATGGATAAGGAGTGGACCAGCTGCTTTGCTGGGGGAAATTTAGAGAGATCCTAGGTTTGCATATATGTGCTGTTTCATCATAAAGTCAAATCTGGCCGGGCATGTAAATGACAGCTTTTCATGTAGATCTAAGTTCCCAGAACATTGTCATCTGAGTTCAGGAGTATTTTGAAACTAAGAGCAAAACAAATCAATTTTCTGCATATTGTTGTCATTTAAAATGGACTGAGAGCCCAGTTTTCTTTGGAATTCTACTTTTTTCTCTTTAAATTGATGTTGGGTCTCCCGTAGCAACTTTTCCTCTTCCTCCTGGAGGAGCAGCGAGAGGGCAGCAGTGCTCAGCCGGGCTTCATCAGTGCAGAGCAGCTGCTGCTGGAGCTGAAGGCCGGAGGGATCCAGCTGGAGCACGACGCCGCCATCAGGCTGGAGCTGCAGCACATCCCCCCCCTCGACCTGCTCGACTTCCTGGCCTACCTGCCCCTCTTCATGCTCATTCACAAGTCGGTTATCTCCAACCCTCTGGATAGCTCCAGAAACCTCTGAACTGTCAGGTACCTGCACAAAACCAGCAGACACGTTCCTTTGATTTTGGCCTTGACATCATTTTTAATTTCCTCCATTTCCTGCAGAACTTAGCACAGATTTCAGAGGGCATCCAATTGGCTTAACAGAAACAATACTGAGGCAACATCAGCATGTCTGTTTTAGTGTTTAGAGCTGTGATTCAAGTGCTGTCTGTGGTCCTGAAATATTCTGCAGCACTGCATGTTTAGGATTTTACGTCATGTAAAGTCTTGTATGTTATTTTAATCAAGCATTGAACACACCATAGCACTATATCCCTTGTTGCATTGCTGAAAAACCCTCAGACTCCCTCTTTAAATCATCCAGACTGTGGTGGAGGAGTTAATGTAAATATTCAGATCAACCGACTCAGATTGTTCTGCAGTAAAAAAAACAATATTTGAGTAGAGAAGCAGACTTTTGTCCTCCTCTATCCAACTTAATCAACACTGATGAATGATATTCAATGAGATTTTCATCTAATATAGCTTGAGCCATTGTTTCGTCGCAGCTTTAACAATTAGATATGGCCGTGCTCTCCTGCGGCTCATACACGCTTTACAGACTGTCGAGGAGGGGTACATGATGGACTCTGACAGGCCGCAAAACCACCACTGTTGAAGCCGCAATGCTCAGTGTTTTGAATGATTGTCTTCAAGGGCCAAAGAAACACCTTGGCCCTTAAATACTCACACCACCAAAAAGTTGTGGAGAGGTTTCTTCGTTTGATGTCTCTCCTTTAGACTGCAATACAAAACCTGGGAGTTGGTTGTGATAAGTTACAAAACCCAAAACCAGTGAAGTTGGCACATTGTGTAAATCGTAAATAAAAACAGAATACAATGATTTGCAAATCCCTTTCAACTTATATTCAATTGAATACACAGCAAAGACAAGATACTTAACATTCGAACTGGTAAACTTTATTTTTTTGCAAATATTAGCTCATTTGGAATTTGATGCCTGCAACATGTTTCAAAAAAGCTGGCACAAGTGTCAAAAAAGACTGAGAAAGTTGAGGAATGCTCATCAAACACTTATTTGGAACATCCCACAGGTGAACAGGCTAATTGGGAACAGGTGGGTGTCATGATTGGGTATAAAAGCAGCTTCCCTGAAATGCTCAGCCATTCACAAACAAGGATGGGGCGAGGGTCACCACTTTGTGAACAAATGCGTGAGCAAATTGTCCAACAGTTTAAGAACAACATTTCTCAACCAGCTATTGCAGGGAATTTAGGGATATCATAGAATAGAATAGAATAGAATATTCTTTATTGATCCCCCTTGGGGGAAATTTTTTTGTCACAGCAGCTCACAAGAAAAGTGCAATAATGCAATAACAATAACAATCATCATCTACGGTCCGTAATATCATCAAAAGGTTCAGAGAATCTGGAGAAATTACTGCATGTAAGCGGCAAGGCCGAAAACCAACATTGACTGCCCGTGATTTTTGATCCCTCAGGCGGTACTGCATCAAAAACCGGCATCACTGTGTAAAAGATATCACCAGATGGGCTCAGGAACACTTCAGAAAACCACTGTCAGTAACTACAGTTCGTCTACATCTGTAAGTGCAAGTTAAAACTCTACTATGCAAAGCCAAAGCCATTTATCAACAACACCCAGAAACACCACCGGCTTCGCTGGGCCCGAGCTCATCTAAGATGGACTGATGCAAAGTGGAAAAGTGTTCTGTGCTCTGACCAGTCCACATTTCAAACTGTTTTTGGAAACTGTGGTCGTCGTGTCCTCCGGACCAAAGAGGAAAAGAACCATCCGGACTGTTATAGGCGCAAAATTCAAAAGCAAGCATCTGTGATGGTATGGGGGTGTATTAGTGCCCAAGGCATGGGTAACTTACACATCTGTATGTACCATTAATGCTGAAAGGTACATACAGGTTTTGGAGCAACATATGTTGCCATCCAAGCAGCAAGAATGGGAAAGAATTCCACCTGAAAAGCTTCAAAAATTGGTCTCCTCAGTACCCAAACGTTTACTGAGTGTTGTTAAAAGGAAAGGCGATGTAACACAGTGGTAAAAATGTCCCTGTGCCAACTTTTTTGCAACGTGTTGCTGCCATTAAATTCTAAGTTGATTATTTGCAAAAGAAAATAAAGTTTCTCAGTTTGAACATTAAATATCTTGTCTTTGCTGTGTATTCAATTGAATACAGGTTGAAAACGATTTGCAAATCATTGTATTCTGTTTTTATTTCATTTTACACAACGTGCCAACTTCACTGGTTTTGGGTTTTGTACAATAATATGGTAATTAGTCAAAAATGTGTGTTAAAAAAATAGTTTTATATTTTCAGCAATAAAAAAACTCATTTCTAACTTTTTGGGCTTCCTACACTTTTCGTTTCAAGGGATTTCCAGGCATTACAAGTACGATCAGCATCTGTCAGTGTAATAGTTTTAACAGATTTACAGTGTAACTCTGAAATATCCAGTTTTCTTTAAACTTTGCATGTTGGAAGTAAAAACAGGTTGTACTTTGTTTTATTTGTTTTTCTGTCTGGTAGCAAGATAACTCAAGAATTTCTCAAGTGTCCTAATCCAGGATTTTTTTTTTGACATTGTGAGAAAGAGCAGTTTTCCACATTTTCACTGATGACTCAAAGAGTTCTGAAAAGGTTTTGGTGACATTTTTAGAGAATGTTGGTCACGGCACATTAAGGGGATGATTCGAGTTTAGTGCTGATCCGGATCAGCAGGGGATCCAGGATTTTGTCCTACAACCTGCTGCTGTTGCCACATAAAGCAGTTTTTCAGATTTGATAATAACTCTGCAGAGGCCGTGCTCTCCGAACTGTTTTTTTTGTCTTAGTTTTTAATAAAGCTTGTACAAATGTATTTTTATTTATTATTTAACTTTTATTTAGTCAGGGTTAGTTCCATTGAAAGCAGAGATCTTTTTTTTTTTTTCAAGAATGGCAGCAACATAGTTTCTACAACAATCACACAAACACACACAATAAACATTAAGATCAGTGTCAAGACAGGAGTAAAAACACCTGCAAACTGAGATCATGGATTCAAGGTTTCCTAACTGTAAACCTCCCTGGCTTTGGAAACAATAATTGTGTTTCATTTAGCTTCATCTTTGTGGATTTAAAATTCCAGTGAGCTACTTTGCTTGCTATGTGTTTATGGTGTTTTGTTGTGAGTGACCATATTAGTCCTGCAGAAATTAAAGAATATGGATGATGAAATTGTTTCAATAATTAAGATAAAAGGCATTCTCTTATATTTTGTTATTAACAGAAACTATTCTCCATTTCAACTTTATATAAATTGTGGATTAAATAAACTCCACATTAGAGCTTCCTCGAATATTCGCGAGTACTCGATTACAAAATATCCTCGAATTAAATTTTGTGCCTCGAAGCCTCTTTTAATATATAATTATACATATAAATAAATATCTGGACTACTATACAGTGCACTGTGTTTAACACAGACGGTAATTTCTGTGGCACACCTCGCCTGCTACCTCTGCTGCTGCGCGGCTTGTACAATCATGAAGGAAGAGAAAAGAGAGGGACAGAAAGGAGAGAGTCCACAGAAGAAACGGCAGAGAGTGTCCCAAGTGTGTGGTCACTACAAGAAGGGACGAAAAGAAAACACAGTGCAGTGTGTCTGATGTCAAACTGAGTGAGCTTAGCACGTAGCTTAGCATGTTAGCACGTTGTTAGGGCTGCAACTATTACTATTACAGCATTTTAAATATGCTCATCACAGACATGCGTCCTCTTTCCATGGTGGAGGACACAGGATTTAAGAACATGATCAAGGATTTCAATCCAAACTACACAATGACCTCCAGAACACACTTCACAAATATAATTGCAGAATTATTTTACTGCTTTGTAAATCAGTATTGTCTTGGCTTTGTTTTAAGCCAGGACTGGTTTGAACTTTGAAAGCTGTTAAAATAAAAACCCTTTTCTGAGGAATAAACGGCATTTGGTTGCTCATTTTGAAAGCCCTAACATGTTGCATTGTACAATTTATTTATTTGTTTAAAAACAAAAAAGTATATTTTGTTAGAGTACTCGAGTACTCGAAGAAATAATCGACAGAGTACTCGATTCCAAAAATACTCGATAGTTGCAGCTCTACTCCACATCAATCAATTCACTCAGCTAAGAAGTTTACAACTTTACTAAATAGATGAAGACAGTTGAAATCAATATTTTTTGAAGTTTATAACAACAAAAACATTTTATTTTACAGAAAAACCTATTTAATTCCAGCAGTTCTGTTTTCATTATTACACTGTAGATCTGTGTCATATTAGGTATTTAGACTTAGAAGTAGCACTTCGATAATGGATTGCAAGACCTTGACCAAACGGTCGGACATTCCTGTATGTATACCTCCCTATTAACTACTCAATTCAGTGTTTATCATTCTCGCAATTGTCCTGGCATAAATGTGCTCAGACAACATTAAATGCATCACAATGACATCACCAAAGAGTCCAAACTGTATTAATTGTACAAAATTTCATTTTCTCTCATATGAATCGCATCAATTTCGTGCATTTACATAAACTCACAGCTCATCTGCCATGTAAAGCTCACCTCTTGCATCATTTTTTACCCTCTTTTAAACATGTTGTTGCTTTATTAAAGTACAGAATTCTTCTTATGCATTCTTCTGCATTAATTTAAATATGTGATCACATCCCTGAAAGATTTGTTGGTCCATTTCTAAGTTGATGGTTACAGGGAGACTTTGAAGCTTTGCACTTTCTGGAAATAGTGAAAAGGGTGTTTTTTTTCTTTATATGATGTGCAGAAGTCAAGTGGAAGAGAAGGTCTTATGTTTATATAATTTCAACATGTTTATTTAAATATACAGCAATAAAAGTGTGGTATGCCAAACTGCTGAGCAGAGAGTTAAGGGGTTAATGTGAATACATCAAAATAATTTTAGGGTGTTGTTGAATTCTGTGTTCAAACTCCTCAAGTGCAGTTTTATTAAGGGGGGAATCTTTGACTTTGGTGTGTTTTGAAAATAAATCTTGTTGTTGCGGGAGCATCGTGTATACATATGGGAAAGGGCGGGGCATGGAGGAGGTGTTGATGATACTGTTCGGAGTCTTCATACTTTAGTTGGAAAAAAATCAATAAAAACGGACTTGGAAAACATATGTGTGAAGTTCTTCTCACCCAAAGAGCCCTTCATTCTGCCTAAAGGTGTTTGTACACTCTCTGTGATGCTTCTCTGTGCCTGAGGGCCTCTAAACCACCAAAGCCGCCCCTGACACACACTCACACACTCACGCGCTCTCTCCCCTGCAGGTGCTGGCTGCGCGTTCAGCGGCATGCTGCTGTCAGGAGGCACACGCCATCAGCCAATTGAGCTCCGTGTCTCCACTCGACCACCCGACAGACTCCATTCACTCATTACAGCAGACACGCGCCCGGCCAAAGCCTCAGTCCTACCTGTCAAACATCGTTTTACACAAACACCGGCTCCACCTACGAACCTTTTGGTGGTCGCTCGAGTGGAACCGTGACTTTGGCGTTCTCTCCATCTGCTGATTTTAAGATTAAGAGAAATCTGCAAAGTTTTACTTGTTGTGTGAAGGTGAAAGAACAATAGACGCATCCTAAAGAGTCAGTGCAAGACTTTTGTCTCAAGCTTTTCAAATTATTGAACTTAAAAAGAAAGTTTTAGGTCTTTACGGGAACACTGTAATGCAAACTCCGTGACAAAACCTCCATGCACTTTTGTTTAACACAAACGATAAGTTTGTTTACTAAGATTATCACATTTTCCTCACTTTGAGATGTCTCTATAGGAAAAAAACACATATTTAGGTGCTAGTATGGCGCAGCTGCAGCCTAAACGTGATATAAATTACACATGCGCAAAGAGGACTTGCGTACTTGCGGGGTTAGATTTGTTTCTCGGACTTATTCAAAATGGGGCAATTATCTTGCTCTTGACGTTTGCTGTTCCGAAACATGGACAGAGTGGAGCTCTGAACTTTTCCCTGAGGACAATGTAGACTAAGATTGAAAGGAGTCACTTTTTCTAAACTTTAGAGAGTAAAGAGTTGACGTGCGTAAAACGTGCGTAAAATTGTATTTGATGGGTCTTATCAAATGTTTAAAATTTGTTTACTTTAAAATTTAATTTCAGAAAAAAAAATCTTTCAGTACTAGTGTGACGCAGCTGCCACTTTCCAGAGAAGTTTGAGGCTGACCAGTTAAAGGGCGTCACTTTTCTAACTTTAGATTGGGGAGATTTACTGTTCCAAAAGCGTGCGTAAAAGTGTCTTTTGATGCATCTTCTCCTACTCAACACAGTTTCCTCTCATTTAACCATAAACCAAATATTAGTGTATTCACTGATGGATCATTAATTAGTGTATTCACTGATAGATCATTAATTAGTGTATTCACTGATATATCATATAAAGTTCCCTTTATGAATATGCGCACACGAGACTTGAATTTTACGCACTTTCAACACCAGTTTACTGTTCGCACTTGCAGGAATTCGAACAAATGTCTGTGATGATATTGTGACTTAATGGGTACAATAAGACTCTGGGGAATTGAAGATTAAAGGGAGTGACAGGTTTTGAACTTGGGGGAGTCAAGAGAGATGCTTTTTCTTGCGTGAAATGTGCGTAAAAGTTATTTTTCTGTTCATCTTTGTCAAATTCTTCTTCCACCATGTCCCATTCTTTAAACCAAAAAACACATAGACAACTCCAACCTAAACCCCCATTTCCTCCTCCACAAACCTCCCCAAAATAAGACATGAAATGAGCATAATTCAGTAGCAAATCATTTATTTTGGACTTGAGTGTAGAAAATATGGTTATAAGACTTTCTGTGAAGACAAACATAGAGCTGGCAGTGAAGAGACAATGCATGGCCATTGCGCTCCGTTTGGACAGTAGCTGCATAAGTTTTGATCATTGTGAACATCATGACATAAGAATGCATGGTTTTTGCTATTAAATAAGACACATCGGTGCTATAGAATAAAAAGGCGGAGTGTCAAACTCCATCTGGAAACCTCACAAACAGAAGAGCCAGAGAATAATAGACTACACGTCTACATAGGCAGGAGGTATAGAAGCAACTTCAATATATATAGACAAAATATATACAAAAGGATGTGTACAAAACATCTATAAATCTCTTACATACAAAAATACTTTAATATATTTAAAAAAGCGTTCGATATAGAATTTCATAGAATAAATCCGCGACTTGGAAGCATTTTTCAGAGAGGGTTGCTGTTCTGTGATTGGGTTTAGCATAGTAGAAGTTTAAATAATGTTTTTTTTATGTGCTGCTGAAGACCGTGAATTCACTTTAGAGTTTTGGGCAAATGTTCAGAAGTTTGGATTCCCACGCTGTCAGGAGACCCGTCCTCCTTTAATCCTTTGGCGCTGATCTCTGGCCTCATTCCCCACGAAGTTTGCGAGGACTTGAGGGAAGTCTCTGTCAGTCTGGGAGGACCGGGCGTTCAGGACGCGGGGCCAAAATGCGTTTTCAGAGCTTCTTGTCCAAAAGGCGGTTTTGGTATCAGCCTGGGGCCTCGTGCTCCAAGGGGCCTCAAGATACAGTCATTAAAGGTGGTGAGGTATACTCTAAAGTTACTTTCAGTGATTAAGACGTTTATTTTAATTGAATGCACACTGTCGAAACTGCACAAATAAGTTGGCAGTGTTCGGAAACTGCACTTTCACCATCTTATCCAACATATTTGTGCACTTACGACAGCGTTCTCTCTCTTTTGGTTACAAATCACCAAAGATCATTAAGTTCAAAAGCCTCAAATGTCTTCATCTCAGGAGAATTACACCTAAATAGATCCCTAACATGAAAAGGGGCCTCATATTTGGTCTTTGAGGGCCTATAGATGGCTGGAACTGCCCCTTCGTGAGACCAGAACGTGTCTACAGTGCGTCATGTTGATGAGGACCTCCATCCTCCTCCGGGACCATCCCAAGCGCACGACAACAGATGAATGAGTGGATCCATATTTCTGTGAAAAGATGAGAAAATAGGTGTTAAGCTGCTGCTCTGGCTGTCATTCGGGTCTGTTTTTTGAGCAATAGTTTGGATTTCTGTGATGTCTTCAGTCTTACCTCATACAGATGCTCAGAACCAGTTAGTGAAGTCGAGCAGCTCCTGCTCCTCCGGACTCAGGGGGTCGTATGAACCTTCATCTGAGGAGTACGATGACACTGGAGAGCCCGCCATTGAGTTCATATCTGCGGAGTATCCCTGCGACATGCTGGGTGAGAGCACCCCGGACTGGAACGCCGCGCTGACCGCGTCGTGCTCGTCCAGCAGCTGCTGCAGGGCGCGGATGTACTCCACCGCGGAGCGCAGCGTCTCCACTTTACTCATCTTCTTGTTGGCCGCTCCGTTGGGCACGTGCTCCCTCAGAGTGGCGAACCCGTTGTTGACCAGCTTGACCCGGTTCCGCTCCCTCTCGTTCCTCCGGGCCACGGCGTGCGGCTGCTGCTGGGGGAGGCTGTACCCGAAGCCCGCGAAGTTGAGCCTCCTCTTGCAGCGCAGCAGCTCCGGGGAGGAGGAGCGCTGCCGCTTCTGCTTGGACGCGGACTTGCCGCTGCTCTGGCTGCTGCCGCTCGGGCTCAGCTGGATGCTCTGCGCCGCTGCGGAGAAGAAACACGCAGGAGGAAGGAGCTGCTGCTGGCTGACATTAATTTCCATCTTGGCTGTGAGGTCCATCCTCGGAAATAAAGAAAAAACGCAAAGCGAGAGTGAATCAGAAAGTATCAGGGCGGTGCGTCCCGCTCGTGCCGTTCACGTGCACTTGTTTCAGTGGGAGTAGTCCCTGGGCTGCTGCCTTGCGCGCTCCTCAAAGCTCATCTGAGTCCTCGAGGAGGACGCCACTGCTTTTCAATACGTGTGGATGGAGGGCTGGCCACGCCCTCCTGTCGCGTGGATTCACCTTGGGCTCCTGCCCCGGTGCAGCGCGCCGGACGCGTGCCACTTGAAGCACTAAACAAACAGTCAGTGGTGAGTTTTTTCTTTCCATCCATCAGGAGTGTCAAAGAGATGAGAATGAGCAGAGAGGAAAGTTTTTAACTTAGAGAAAAAGAAAGAGGACAACGCGAGTTGCATTGTCTGTGCGTAAAAATCAGAAAAAACAAAGACTTTGAGCTTTTATTTCATTTCTAACTCACTGACGGATGTTTAGTTTTCTAACTTTGAAGTCTTGTTAACTATATTTTAGTCCAAAATCGCTACATGGAAATACTTTTTAACAATGAATGGATTATAAATTTAAAAAGTGAAAGCACTGCTCTGAAGTTTGAATCTCGAATGTTCCCAGACTGGGGGTGACTTCACAGATCTCCAGACTTCTTTCTCGCAGACGAACACTGAACTCATAAGGATGTGAGGAGAGGATGTTGGTTCAAAAAGAACGATTCCTACCCGCCAAATCAGAGCAATATGCGTAATGGCCACATACGACTTAAGTGTGTTTTCCAAACTAAACTCACGGACTTCTTAAACGAACACTTTTAGGGTTTCACTTTTTAATCGCATGTTCTCACATTTTCTCCATTAAGTTCATTGCAAAAGCAAAATGTGTTTTTTAAATGGATCGAATATGGCTTAAGAGACGGCACTGAAAATTTGTCTCGAGTAATCCTGTTCCGAAAATGAGGTTGAGTTTACGGACTTCAGACGCACTTTGAGCTCAGGAGAAGTGGAGCAGTGGTTCAGAAAATGCGTTTCAAATGTGTTTCCTGCTGTTTCTGTGCGTAATGTGAATCAGATAAAGACTACGATGCTTTTCTAAATTAAACTCGATAACCATGTGCAGTTATTTCAAATTTTTTTACACTTTCAACAGGCTTGTTTCTCCCCAAATACATTTACTTCAACAAAAATAGATCTTTAAGTTAAAACTTGAAAGGCATTGAGAACTTTGCACAGCCAGTTTAAGGGATGGTTCAGTATTTTTGATTTGGAGTATTATGGGCTTCATTGTTATAATAAATACATTAGCCACAGTGGCTTTGATCAGCTCTACCCCTGTACAGCGAGAACTGTTTGATTTTATATTGCTACAGTTAGGGTCAAGAGCTCCCAGCATTGGGGTGCTTACACTGCGCCAAACGTATGATGATTGACTTTGTGCTCCTTTTTTGGATCTGCTTTGGAACAATATATAGTCTACATTCTTAAACGGAGTGAAGTCAAGTCAAACAGCAGAATGTGACATGCCGCTCAAAGCACTGACATAGATTCAGTGACATGTCTGTGACTAACGGCATATCATAAGGGGGCAGATGCCATTTAAAAACATTCTTTTAGTATTTGTTTTGTATTTCATTCAGTTTTTATGTATCTGATGTATCACAAGTTTTAAGTTACCTGTTGATAACCTGACTGTGTGTCTAGGGTCAAATAAGTCTGAGTGTTAATAAGGTCGAGCAAAACAAACAACAGAATAACAAATAATTCAAACAGTTTTATGAAACAGCTGACTCTTTGTAAAATGATCCATCTAAACCGTTAAACCAGTGATAAAGTACACAAGTACAAACAGGTATTGAAATGGCTTCTTAGTTGTTTAACATTGTTTGCTGCACATGCTAACTGCCATTACTTCACCTGCGCCATGCCTCATGCTCTGTTTAGTTCTGTTAAGATCTCCGTCCTGCTGGAGGTCTGTGGTTAATTAGAAGCAAAGCTATACGGTTTGCTAGCAAAATTATAGTGTTAACAACGTGTTCAGCACAGTGAAAATTAGCCAAACTTTGCCCTCACCAAGAACTTACTCATTTATGTTGAGCTCTTGGCCCCGTCTGCAACAATGTATCACTAACATAAGTGCCAGTCCTCTCCCTACAGAGAAAGAGGTGATCAGAGTCACTGTAGTGAATGTGTTTACTGTTGATACAACCTCATTTCCAAAATACAAAAAAGTCTGAGAAGTCTCCAGTAAAGTTCCCCGAAGCTTGGGAAACTGTTACAGAATTCTCCCACAAATTTCACGTAAGAAACGCTCTTAAAACTCACTGTAAGAGGGGAATTTGCTCAGAAAAGTTGGTTTTATACTTGCTAAGGTCTCTGTGCGTTAGGAGAAGGAGATATAGGTCCTTGGTTCTTTACCTTGTACCCAAAGGTATAAATTAACTAACTTTAAGTTATCAGGTTTTTAGAAGCATTAAATCCTGTATTTTTTATTTTATTGGGACTAGATATCACAGACACGCTGTTACTGTAAATAAATTGTAACTTTTTTTCTGGTCGTCGAAGATCCAGCCTTGTTGATTAACAATCTTTCTTTTGTGTTTCTTTTTACCAGACCCATAAAAAGGTTGAAATTTGGTTTTAAAATGTTTTTTTGACATCAAATCAAACACACAACTGGGGAATGACGCCGAGCTGTGAAAGAAGCGAGAGAAACAAGAGAGAGAGAGATTCTGTTGTTAAAAGTGATGCTAAATTGTTGTTGACTTAAGTTTTGCTTTAAATTGCTGTAAGGCATATTTATAAGAATATGTTTTGTCTTCAACCTCACAGCTCTGTGGTGCTGAAAGACAGCTCACTCCACTGCACACATCCAGCCTCCGCCTCGCTCCTCCTCTTCATGTAAATCACTCTCTCCCTCTCCTCTCGACCACTGCTCCACTTTTTTATTGTTAACATTACAGACGCGTCTGAATGCCGCTCATTTGAGGCTCCATTGTGCGCCAGAGGCCGAAATTTTCCACTTTGATTAGAGCAGATCATCAGCCGCGCACAGGCGGAACGGAGGGGCGCAAATCCGCGGAGGGGGCCCCGGAGAAGCGGCTTTGGAGGAGGCTTTGTGTGTGATTTGATACACCCGATATGGTTACAGTAGCGTCGACGCGCCGAGTCCTGTCGATTATTGTCGCTTTGAAAAAGTGCAGAATAATAAAACAAGTCTTTCAGCGGCAGAACAAAACAAGGAGCAAAAACACCCCCCTCTGTTTTTATATGAGTTTGCGCTTGCGTGTGCAGGACGTGGACGCGGAATAAGGATGAGCCCGGGTGTGCGTAAATGCTTGATTGAAGTTTTACGCACGGATACCTACCTCAGTCTCCTCTTGCAAATGCAGGTGCTGCGCGTTCAAAGTTCAGTAAAGCTAGTGGAAATGTCTAAAAATGAATTAATCTGTGCGTAATTTCCGTCCTCGACTACACTAAACATCCATTTTCTCCCTCCTTCCATCACTTTACATTCTTTGTGGATGTTTAATATAACAGACAGAAACAGCTAAATAAGTTGAACATGTCATTAGTATTTTGTGTGCAACCCTCTAACCTGATGCTCAAGTTTTACGCATGAACATTTCTTTCCACTTTCCAGCCACATATATATATTCATATATTTATCTGTGTTCATATGCATTGTAAGTAAGTTCATTAAAAAGATAGAAATCCAAAATTAGGATACATTTAAAGCATAAAACACGTAATTTGTGCTGTTTCTCTGCTTGATCCTCCAGCTTTATGCACGTACATACCTGCGCTTATTCATACATCTTTACATGCCTCGCATCAGTCTCTATATTTGCATGCATAGTGCAAGTTTAATAAAACAAAAAAAGTCTGCTATCTAATTTTAAAGAGTAATGTGTCCATAGCGTCCCTGATGAATCGACCAGTTTTATGCATAGTTGTTTCCCTACCTCTCTTGGCAGTCCCCTGTGCGCAGGTTTGGTGAATGTCAGCAACCTCCTGCGTAATTTGTGCGCAATTTCCATGTTTAATTCTCCAGTTTTCTTCCTTTTTCCTTAACCAAACGTCTCCACATTTTCATATGTGCATCTTCAATGGGTGAAAGTTTCATATAACAAATAGGATTCGGGCGCACTTGTTGCATGTGCATCTTCAGAAAAACACTTAAACACCTTAGCTTTCAAAACGGGCACAAGTATGCACTTTTACGCATGAATATATCTGTCCATGTTAAAACTTACCCCCATACTCTTCTATTCTTTGTCAATTGCCCATGGATTTGTATAAGTTAAATAATTAAGAAAACTTTTAATACAATTCTGTTATGGTTACCTTGTGTACTGTCTTGTGTGCACGTGAAGCATTTTCAATTAATGAGACATTTATCCTGATGATGTTAGATTTAAAACCTGTTGTGCGCAATCTGTGCGTAATTATCACTAGATGGATACGCACGGATATTCATTTCTTCATTTGTGTTTCTATCTAAAGTTCACTTCCCATGTGTTTTAAAAGTGACAGACAAATAAGAATTTACCTTAAGGTGTTAATTAAAGTGTTGCAACATTATTGTGTGAGCATGCGTCGTGCAATGACTCAGTAAATCCCAGAGATATTTGGTTTTGGTAGTGCAGGCTGCGAAAGGCGTTTGCTGCAGATAGGAGGCGCCACCGACGTACACATTAATAAGAAATGCAGAAGACAGTAATGTTTTTGATTGATGTACAGTATTATTTATTAAAATGACATTTTCATTATTCATTAATGTTATCCATGAAGTGAAGACGGTGCATCCACTTCACCCGCTATAAATGGCTCCACTTTCTTTCTCCCTACATGACCCTGACACGGATGACAGGACAGATCAGATCAGTGATTTTCAGCCTCTGCATGAAGTTCTTCTGCTTTTAAGTTTTTTAGGCTTTTTTTTTTTTTTTTTTTTTTGCTTCTCACTGTTCATTCTCTTCTGTGCGTGTGTCGTTTGTTTTGATCCCTGATCAGATAGAAATCCCTGAAAGACTTTTTACCGCTTATAAGAAATATGTGCTCATAATGTGAGGCATTATCAGTGAAGATGTTCTCTGGTTTTGTAAGTATGTTAATAATTAATCTAAACTCACTATGAGAATCTATAGTCTCAGTGGGTCATGAAAGAAGAAAGAGAGGCATCTCGGGAAAGATCATTCGAGCCATACATGTGTTATGTGTGCGTAATTTCCAGCCATTTTACGCATAAGATTATTCTCGATGCTGCGTTATTTCATGCTTTCTGCTAGATTTACCTTCTCGATTTGATAATGCTTGATTGAATAGTTTGGAAAAAAAAGAGGAGAGCCTTTCCTTCAATCCTTTTTGTGTTCAAACTGTGCTGAATATTCGGTTTTTAAGCACAAAGTCCTCCATTCTTATCGTATGTTTATCAGTATTATTAGACAAGTGCAATCTCTCTCTCTCTCTCTCTCTCTCCCCCTCTCTCTCTCTCTCCCTACGTGCAGATAACCCCTGCTCACCCTCCCCCTCTGTTTCTTTATTTTCTTGCGCGAGCGTTTGTGCATGCGCGCCCTGAAGAGCGGATTGTAATAAATTGTGCAATTTTTCTGCGTTGGCAGTGGCATTCAGAATCAAGCTTGCATTGAGGAGCCCCCCCTTACACCACCTCCACCACCAATACTTTCTTTTCTTCCCCTCCCCCTTTTTCTCCCCCTCTCCCCCCTCTTCTTTTTTTCAGCGCAGCAAGAGAGTTTAGAAAAGAAGCGTGGGTTCTATTCAGCCTCCCCCTGCGCCCCTCCGCCACCGCCAGGCTTTCTGAAACCTATCCATGCCCTGTCAGTGTGCTTCCAGAGTCCAATTAGCGCTTTGTGAGGACTTTCTCTCCCTCCTCTGCTTCTCCTGCCGCTGCTGCTGCTCGTCCAGAGGCTGGGAGGGCGCTCGGTTTTCTTCAGGGGCTTTCCAGTCAAAGCTGAGTGTAATAATTAATATGACATGTGGGCGCCCGAGTTCCCCTTAAACCACTCTCTGTACTTTAGACCCTCCTCTGGTTTGTGCTGCGAGGAGACAATAAAACAAAAAACTCATAAGTGACCATATCATCCATGCAATCTTTGTGCATGTGAGGGATAATCTCATTTGTTTGTCATTAAAAACTGTTTTTCTCACAATGTTGCCGTCCTGCAGGTGCAGCAGCAAATTAGGACACAATATTATAAATTAGTTTACATGACAAAACATTTATCAAACCGAAGAAAGTCTCAAAGTTACTAAAAGATTTTTACAGCAAAGATAAGGTCAAAGTAAAATCTAAAACTTTAAGACTATCAAAAAAAGTTTGTTTACTTAAATGAATAGAAGGAAAACCCCTGAGTTAAAGGGTTATTAACCTTTTAAACTTTGTACTTCTGGGGATTTTCCCTTAAAGTTGCCAAAAGGCGTTTTTAGAGTATCCTCTTTAGTATTTTTACTCAAATAAGATTTTATAATAAATTGACCTGTCAAGAAGATAGGAAGGATTAATTTTGGGAAGAGTGATATACATAAAAAGTATTTAGTCCAACAACCCTGTTACAAAAAATCAACAACATTTATAAATATTACCAGTCTCTCAGGAGCTCATAATTGTTTTTAACATTTCAGTGAACACCTCCTGCTGCTGACTGACATGCAGAGCGATGGTGAAATGACTCCCTCTAGTGGACACCTGTGGGACTTCAGAATCTTTTTCACTGTGAAGCACTCAAATCCATAATTTTAATAGGTCATAATAATCAACATGGCTCCCTGGATGGACTGTTTCAAACATCCATGAGACATATGTTCAGTCCATCAGGGAAACATCCCATTGAAGGAGATTCAAAAGGCCGAACCTCTTAAGAAGAACTTGATGGATGTTCTGTTTGTGACATCCAGTCCAGTCGGAGGCTTGCGTCACTTCCCATGTTCAGCAAAACTAACCCATTGTTTCAGCACGAGGCTTTGCAAGATGAAGCTGCCTGTTGGAAAACATGGCATCTAGTGAGTAAAGTGGCTTTGCAAGGTTCCAGAAACTTTGTTTCCCACAGTTCATAATTTTTCTCATCTCCGTCGAAACACAAACGGTTCCATCGGCCTACAAACTCCTTCCTGGGCCCATAACCTGTTGAAGTTGCCATTGTAAAGGAGGTGACCGGCTACATCAAGACGGAGGAATAAAACACACAGCCATCGGTTTTGTTTGACCAGCGTGCCTCCGAATAACAGGGGCAAGCAGTCATTTATTAATTTGCTACACCCGGTAATGAGTGAACCACGCCCCCTGACAACAGATCAGCGTCAGAGCACATTCAAGAATAACACTGTTCAACAAATACGAAGTGTAAAATGAGGAAAAGTTCAAATATTATAAATGGAAGAGTCAATCCTAAAACCACATGGTATTTCCTATAGTATCAAATACTGAGGAAATGTGTGCTTAATAATCAGGCTGTTAATGGGTTATGTGTAAACATTTTATTTATTTGAGTTAAAAAAGTAAACCAAGCCCATTAATAATGAAAATAAGCAAATATTTCTACACACTCTCTCCACACAGTGCGTTCTAAGAGACCAGAATTTCATCATATGAGCAAATCTTTGTCAAATTCAAAATGCATTTTCATAAGAATGAATTAATTATATTGTTTTGCAACACCGTCTAAAATAGCATTTGTCCATGCCATGTCTTATTTTATTATAAGATTAAAAAAAAGAGATAATTATCAGTGTTTGAATATTCTGCACTTTTCCCTATAATGTATTAAACTTCTGGCACAGACAGTGAACACTCGATTCCTGCGACGACGAAATTCAAATGTATGGTAGAGCTGGTAAAGTACAATAGTGGTTCCAAATGCTGTATGATTTATTTTATAGAAATTTGTACAGTCATGCATTGTGTTAGTGTTCAATTATAACGAATGAAAGAATCAGTTGAGTTGTTGGACAACTTGCCAATTAGCAATACAGTATTTTTCATTCTTAAATAGGCATTTGTAGATAAAAAAAAATATGTATGTTTAAAATGTTAAAACACTCATTAAGTGGGCTATTATGCATGGATATAAATAAGGGATGCCCGCTATTATCAGTTCTATATTGGTAGTGGCAGACAGTACCTTTAAATGTTAAACATCAGTGTGTGCAGATATGATAAATTCTGTTGATATATAGGCCATAAAATCAGCTAAAATATCAACAGACTGTCCTAATGTAATATAATGATTCATCTCCATTCCTCTTGATGTCTGCATTAACCCTTTAAGTCCCAGCTCAACTGTTGCTGAGGTTAAAAAAAAAAAAGAATATTTAATCTGTTAAAAAATATAATTCTGCAGTATTTGTTTCTGTCAATGCGTTAGGATTGAGAAAAAAATAACAAACCAAAACAAGTGATATTTTCTTTGGGTGGGTTTTAAAGGTTTAAACAGCTAAAAGCTATTATCATTATTATTGCCATTATTTTTTATTTCAAATGCTTAACCATTTAACAGCTTTTGTATGTTTTTCAAACTCAGTATAATCTATTTTAGCTTATTTTTTATTGCTATTTTATTTATAAACATCCTTGCCTTTACTAATTGATTTTGTCCCAAATATTTGTGCCGTTTTGTGTCATCACATAATCAACACCAAGAAAATATCTGTTTTTATGTTTGTTGGTAGTTTTCTCTGTTTAGTGAAATGTAAATCAAACTATCATTTGTTTGGTTCTGTTTCTTTTTAAACATCAAATATCTCTGAATTTATGGACGACATCCATCAAACAGTTGAGTTGATAGTTTAAGGGTTAAGGCCCCAACATTATCATTTATTTAGGAAAAAAAAGTTTTTTCTGGTTCTTTATTATGTTTTCTTATGCAAAGTAAAAAAAAAAGCCACTTTTAGTTTAAGAGTGCATACTTTTGTCCCAAAAATAGTGGTCCCTGTATCGGCAATAATGAGTTCAGAAAAATCCTACTATATTGGGCATGAGCAAAAATTCCGTTTTGTGCCTAATATGAATATGATGTGCCTTGAGAGTTTGGCCTGGTTTGAGGTGAACTTTTGGGAAAATCAGTCTGAAAACTGCTGTGTGATAACTTTTAGTTTGTTGTTGCACCTACAACAGTTCACCACTAGATGTCACTGCGTCACTCTCTATTAAAGCGACCTGAGAGTCCAGATCCACTATAGTGAAGAACTGGACTTAAAATGACTATAACACCTACAGTATGGCAGCTGTGAAGACTTTAGGGTAAAAGCTCGACTACAATGTTGACGGTGCACAAATGAGAAGACAAAAAGGAAAGAAACGCGAATTCGTCTATTTCGACTCTACTGAGCTGCCGTAGCGGAGTAGTGACGCACTATGTTTACCAGGAAGCAGCGTGTGAAATGAAGATATTCTGCTAATGAGCTATCAAACATTTACATTTGAGCGTCAGAATAATAGAGTAAAGACTTACTTTGAGGGCTGACTGCCTCAGAAGCATGCAGGCTCTTCGTCGCAGTGTTTGGTCCATGCTAACATTACTCTGGACATTTGGTTGAAGAGGTTAGCAGACGTAGCTAGCTGAAGCTCCCTCTACAAAATACAGATAAAAACAGCTGTAAATGTGAAGTGTTGATGTTCCAGCTTGAACTGTAGCTCTGGTCTGTAGCCATGAGGGCTTTAAATTATGTTCAGCGTGTTAGTCTGGATTTTACAGGCACTCTGTTTCCTCACGCCATCTGTCTGGGAGACGCAGACAACGACTCGGTGAGTAAACAAAGTTTGACTGCTCAGATTTTACTCGACAGAAGTCACATCAGCTGAGAGAAAGATGGAGAAACATCGATGTATTAGTCTGAAGTGTGACCGTGTTGACAGGTGACCTTCAGGCGAATCTGTGGTTCACATAGTAACAAGTGATGCTGATGATAGTGTCCTCAATCAGAGAACTTTATCTGTCCAGTTTTCCCTTTTCTTAAGTCAGTTTTCCTCCAGACTGCTTGTGTGATAACTTTTCTACGGAAGAGTATCAGGGCCATTTTAAGAAAAAGGTTTGGGAGTTTATCACCTGGTAGCTGGACATGGTGCTGCAACCCGAGGGCTGTAAAATTAATTCCAAATATCTGTCTACTGTAGTGGACACCATGCATGAAAGGGTTAAGTTTCATAAAAAATATAATCTGTGCACATGTTTACCATATTAAGATGCTGCATTATGAATCCAAACTAGGTATGTCCTCGAATTTCATAGCATTTTGTATTTTTATTAATTTTTGGTGTAGTTCACAAGTAAATCGTTTGATTAAACAGCAATAATACATGTACTTAAGATTTTGCTTTTTCTTTTATTTACTCAATACATTTTTCTCAAAGATGTGTCTTGTGTGTCTTTAATCCCACTAAATAGCTTTTTTTCCTCCTTTTTTTCCTCACTAAATAACTATTTATACATTAATGTATGGCATCACTGTAGTGGACAGATGCATAACTGCCTCAAAATAGAACAATCAGCACCATGCCCAACTACGTTAGTAAACACTTGTCTCAAGTTTCATACAAATATTAGCTTTGCACTTTTTTTTTTCACCATATCGAGACATTGCATCCAAATTCCAAACAGCTAATGAAGGGCAAATTTGGTAAAGGTGTTTTGCATTTAGAATTCATATAATTCACAATTGAATGGTTTGATCAAACAGCAATAATACAGCTGCTTAAGATTTTAATTTTTTTTACCTTTAATAAATGTTCTTAAATGTTATTAAATTCCACTAAAGTACTGTGATGATGCACAGTGAACTGGACAGATATTAAACAACTAAAAATATAACATTGAGAAAAATGATCATGAATTTTAACTTGTTTGAAAGTAAAAAGAAGCACTAACAGTATTCCTTTGCGATTTCATAATTCATGCATGAAAGGGTTAATCTGTAAATTGCTCAGACCTACAACAGACATTGGCATGTTGGCCACACATGAAACTTTTGGACAAAATAACTAAACTTCACTTGCAGCACAGTCATTGTTCAGTCTCAATTATCTCCTTTTCATAACTAAAAAAAAGTGACGTTATTTGCCCGGCTCTGTTAAAAAAGAGAGCAGGACATTTATTCAAAGAGGGCTGATGAAAATAATTCATGCCTCCATGTATCAGAAATTAACTCGGCTCTACTGCAATTATCCTAATCAGCCTTTGTTTTTATGGACTGTAATGTCTGGTAATTTGTCTCTGACTGAATGTGGTGACTTTTCGTAGTTGAACGAGTTGGTTGTGGGAGACACCAGTGGAAAGCTGCTGGTGTACAAGAACGATGACTCCAAACCCTGGATAACCAGGACCTGTGTGAGCATGGTCAGTGCAGGAATCACCCAGCTGTCATAATAACCTTTCGTTTCACTCCCTGAATCAGTTTGCTCATAAACGTGCCTGTGTTTGCAGCTGACCTGTGTAGCTGTGGGAGACGTCTGCAACAAAGGGAAGGTGAGTAAAAACCAGCCGCAGCAGGATGTCATGTAGATCTTTATGTTTCTCTCATCGTCTGTGTTTTGTTGTCTTTGTGTCTGGCAGAACTTCGTGGTGGCTGTGGGAGCAGAGGGCTGGTTTCACCTCTTTGACCTGACAGCTGCCACCGCCAATAAATCAGAGACGTCGAGTCAGCACGAGTTCATGTCCTCTGACGACCATAGACCGCTCTTCACCCAACACATACCTGCCAACACCAAAGTCATACTCATCAGTGACATCGGTAAATACTTCCTCCGTACGCTAATAGTAATTTCATCCATGACTGATATGTCAACAATAAACAATGGACATGTCAGGTAAGGACACATCATATGTCAGTGACGAGCAGGAAGGCTCACATGAGCTGTCAAGTGACGTTTGGTATGTCCAGATCACCAAAAAATAGTTGTCTTAAAGGAGTACTTCACCCAAAGAATGATATGCCTTCATTTTCTACTCACCCTCATGCTGAGCAACACTCTGGAGCACTTTTTTGATGTCTCAAATGCAGCCGGAGGTCCGGGGGGATTTTCGCTGTCAACAAACTTCATCTAACAGGGGACAATGGCGCCCGAAAGAAAAAGGTCCATAAAAGTCCACAAAAACGTGCCTATTTTCCTTCATACTGCTCGTCCGCTGTAATCCAATTGTCCTGAGCGGGTAACATCCATAATTAATTCGAAACGAGGTCATTTAGTACATTTTTCGAGCCTAAACAGTGCTATAGCGTACTTCTGCAGTGCATGTCTACGCGCGCTCCCTGAACTATGGAAGCCGCGGCAGACCAAGCCAGATGCTTGCGCGCTTTCAGGGACTACTGTGCTAAATTGCAAGCGTAGAGGAAGAAGTTCCGCTGTTTACACTCTGCTGTGAGTGACCGAGCTGTGGACCATTACAAGCGCGCAAGCTTCTTCTTCTACGCTTACAATTTAGTAAAGTAGTCCCTGAAAGCGCGCAAGCCTCTGGCTTGGTCTGCCGTGGCTTCCATAGTTCAGGGAGCGCGCGTAGACGTGCACTGCGGAAGTACGATATAGCACTGTTTTTATTATTTTTCGCTCTGTTTTAAGAACACATAATGAGTTGATTACCATCGGGTCATAAAGACCATTTTAACCAGTATTAGAAAAAGTGTATCTAAATCAAATTGCCAACCCTAGCTTTAAGTTGACTGAGCTTTTAACTGTTCTGGAGCCTGATAGAGCGCTGAGGCCGTCAAACCAACTTTTGCTTTAAGTACCCAAGTCTAAATACAAACACTGGGGTGATCAAGCCTTTTCCATCGCTGCTCCCAAACTTTGGAATAAGCTCCCTGTTGAAGTGCGTCTCATTTCTGATCTGGGCCTTTTCAAATCTGGACTGAAGACATATTTATTTTGGATGGCTTTTAATACCCAGTAGTGTGGTGACACTTTTACTTTTGCTCTGTTTTACTTTATTTTATTGTATTTTATTGTTCTGATTGCTTTTATTGCTGTTGTTGCTTTTATTTATTTTTAATTCTGTTATTTATTTCTTTTTACTTCCACCTATTGTAAAACACTTTGGTTCACCGAAAGAGTTGTTATAAAGGGCTGTATAAATAAAGAACTGTTACATTTAAGTTTAGATGTTAAAAAAAACCTTTAAACTTTGACTCCTTTTTATTTTGATATAATGCAACTCATTTATTTACATGCTAGATATTGACATTAATCTAAACATACATCTTGTCTGTTACCGATGAACACCTTTGCACTGTCTTGAAGAATAAATAAGAAGATTTGGATTACAATATAGAAACTTAAACTCCTAAAAACTAGACTGTGTTTATAGGGAGCTGCCTTTGGGGGAGTGGGTGGGATATTAAACTTTCCTCATATTCTTTATTGGTTGCAATGTACAAAAACTTTATCTGTCACTTTCTCCTTGTCTCAATATTTTACTCATTGTGTTGGGGGAGGAATGAGTTATTGTACCTGATGTGAAGACATATATTTTGTACATTTTCTTTTTCATTGAAAAATGTATCACAAAAATAAAAATCCACAACATGAAGGCAAATGACCTAACAGACTTACCATGCAAGACTGACTCAGTAAATAACAATATTAAACGATGTGTTTAAGCATCACATGATGAAGATGAAGCATTTATTTGTAATTGTAAGAAATATTAATCATAAGGACTGGGAACATGAAACATAAAGATAAGGGGAGTAATATTTATAAAAATGTACTATCCTCTATCCTACAGTAGAAGAGCTCTGCTGTTATTTGAATGCTTAATCTGAGGTATGTTATTATTCTAAACAGTTTATTTGAAATAATACATAAGATGTAGGGATGTAACTGAGTGAAAATTTCATATCACGGCTACTGTGAACAAAATTATCACAGTTATAATTATCACAGTATCGTTGCAATGTGCTCAAAAGGTTCAAAAAGTACTTAAACACACACTGAAACCATTAAGCAACATTTTATTTAGTGAAAAACAATGAATTTAGGTGAATTTTGATTAGTTTACTGTACTACCCAAAATACAACCAGACCTCAGACTTTGTCTGTTTCAAAGGAGGAAAAATCTCTGGTACATTTTTCTAACAATCACACTCTGCCAAACTCTGCATGTGCGCCTGAATGTGAGGGGCTGCTGCTGCTTTGGTAAAGAGCAGAAACATAATCCTGGCTTTTCCAGGACATGAGCAGCATCACTGTGAGTTACTGACAAAGTGAGGTAATCAGGCGGTTTTAATGGCAATTACAGTAGGAAAAGGTAATACTAACCATCAGAGAAATACCACAGTTTATCATTTTGTCTGTAACCATCACGTTCCTAATATGATGCATTAAAATAAGTGACTTATTTGTTTTTAAAATATTCCTTTCCAAGGCAGTTTGAATACAGAAATATTCAGACCTAAGTGTTCGACTAATGCAACAGAGGATTAAATGAGTAAAATGTGACCCAGTTATCTAAAGACTAAGACTTTATCTACTGAAATTAATGCTGATTCTTACATAGGACACTTACATGAGTCTTGTCTACCTGCTTTGATTGTTACACCTCTTTTGCAGACGGGGACGGCCGCCATGAGCTGGTTGTTGGTTACACTGACCGTGTGGTGCGAGCTTTCCGCTGGGAGGAGCCATCTGACGGCTCTGAACCGGGATCAGGACAGTTAGTCCTGCTGAAGAAATGGCTTCTGGAGGGGCAGGTACACTGAGCTTCTCCACTAAGATCCTTGTTATGGTCTCAAGTTATTACATCCCAGGTGTCTCCAGAGCACATCACTGAAGTTTCTTACCAAAAATTCACTCTGATTTTGCTTTTGGCATGTTCGTAAACCCTCAGTTTCAGCCCTGCTCAGAACAGGCTGTTTTAGTGTAAATCCTCATGAGTCCAATCGACAAGCCCTCCTTTAAAAGGAAGTGACTTCAACTGTCCATCACTGTGCTCTAATGTTTACTATGATTGAACAGATATGCCTGTTCATGTCTCTGCCACTGATGTCAGCTTGGGGCAAAACAAACACCTGGATCAGGGAGTGTCTGATGTCAGTGGGAGGTGGTCACATGCCCTGATGACATTATTGAGGGATTTTTTTGAACAGGCATTTTGAGTACACAGTTTCTTAAAGGTGGAGCGAGCAAAGAGAGAGAGGAGAGATTTCATCATAGTTTGCTTTTGTAAACTGACCATGGTGACATGTATTTGTATAAAAACATAGAAAAGTATAAAAGGCTTTACAAAGTTAACCTGGCCTGTCTGTATGGCACGGGCAGGGCACGTGTTGGGTGCAGTTTTTGTCCCACAGTTTGTTGAACATGAAGCAAAGCAGGGAAATTATGTCCTGTAATTTTAAAACAACATTATTAGATAAGCACACAAAGTGAAACAGAAGTGTAGTTATCATGTCTGATTTACAGGTGGACAGTCTGTCAGTGAACCCGGGTCCTGAAGGTTTACCTGAGCTGATGGTGTCTCAGCCCGGCTGTGGTTATGCCATCCTGCTCTGCTCCTGGACCCAGCAGGACTCCAGTGACTCTGGAGAAGAAGCCCCTGCCACCCCTGGAAGGTAAGCCCCTCACAAATGTCTGGAATAGATGTATAGTAATTAAATGTACTTTTTCTTTAAAATTGTTTTTATTTCAAAACTCCTTTATGTCCTGTCCTGCAGCGAAGGACCCTCCAGAGATGTAGTTCTCCATTTGACCACCGGGCGGATCCACAACAAGAACGTTTCCACTCATCTGATTGGCAGCATCAGCAAAGGTACCGAACAGACTTAACCTGAAATTATTTAGTCAGAGGTGCTTTTATTTCTTAACCTCTAAGATTTCCTTCACTAGACCAACTCATTTTCCCTAATGACAGAAATAATGATTGCTCAATTTTCCAGTCATGGAAAACAAATGGAAAAAAGTGAAATGTCCTGGAAAAGCTTAAATGGTCCTGGAAAATTATTTGTCTTCCATCAAGCTTGAAACATAGGAAATGAAGTAAAAATGTACTCAGTAACTAATGTACATGGAGCCAGAAAATGTGAGTAGGTAAAATTATGCAAGTTAAGACATAAAATATAAAAACTCAAAACAATGGGGACCAAAAGAAATAATAAAAAAATGACAAAATAAAATTTAGGCTAAATTAACAAAATCTATTCATAAAAAAAGCAGAATAAATAAGGTTAAAAAGTACGTATAACCATAAATTTTTAATAGTTAGACACATAAAAGCCAGACTAAACAGATAGCTTACAGACATTGTTTGTGCTGGAGAGTTAGAAACAAATAAATTCTAAGATCAATATGATCAATAGCTAGAGATATTGTTCATCAACCTCTGAACTTGTTTTTAGAAGGCTAACTAGAATTGAAAACTGCCCATGGCAACAATGTAACTTCAGTTGGTTATGTGACACTGGAAAATGTCCTGGGAAAGTCCTGGAAAATGATTTCTAGAAAAGAGTGGGAACCCTGAAAAACTCACACTCATGGTCCTGTTGATAAAAGATGGTAGCATTCTAAATTCAGCTGTAAAATGTGATATATTTAAAAAAACATCTCTTTAAACAAAGAGATCTTTTAAAAGTTATTTAGCCTGGGATGTACACATGAAATACTTGTTATATTTGGGGATTTTAACCCTTCAAAGATCAATATGTAAAAAAAAGAAAATGAATAATTTACATAAAATACATTTCAATGAGTATTTGATTTTGGTGCTTTGATACATTTAATGCAAGCACGCTTGCAGAAAAAAGTAAAAAGTGTAATATTTTGAGGCATGCTTTGAATGGGAACGTTGCAGAGAAGTATAAATATTAATGAATGAAAACTTGCAGTCCAAAATTATATATTAATATGAATTAATGCATTAGTTCATGTTAAGATTATTATTGGGGATAAAAAATTTTCAGTGGCTTTAAACTTGGCATTTCTTGTCATTAGGAGCAAAATGTGTTGTTTTTTATGTAGTTTTGCCATTTTAGGCTAATTTAAGAAACAGAAAACAATTAAAAAAACTTAAAAAAATGAATTAACTTAAATTTGATGTGTATTTATTCAACACAGCCAAAATGGCTTGAAACTAAAATATGGATGGCACAAAATGTCTCGAGGATCTCTTAATGGTTGTAGTGGCGTTCTTTCAGGACGTCGAAAAAAACACTTGAGCTGTAGACACGGCAACTTAATCTCACGTGAATGACAGGAGATGTAATTCCATTCAAAAATCAGCGTCTAATGAAGAAAAACAAAGTTTACAAAACACTCCAGTCACACGGTAGGAAAACTGTGAGCTCCCGTGTCTGGCTGCAGCTCTTTCTGATCTGACCCAGCTCTGTTCTTCAGGCACGTAAAAAAACTGCATATGACATCACTTCTCAAAGTAAAGGGGTACAGTGATTTTTTTAAGAATGGAGCAAAGCCTTAAAAACAAACTATGAATGAACTTTTTAACCTTTTAAACATTATGTATCTTTTTATATCAGTAAAACATGAAATATAACACCAATAAATCAACAATGAATTTGGCATTGCATTTTAACTTAAATCAATCCAAGACTTGGCTCTTACAATGGTTAAACACGATATCTCTTGCATGTTCACTAATAAGTGTTTTGTTGTTCTCACAGGCTCCAAAGAGGAATCCTCCAAATGTGGTCTGTTTGCTCTCTGTACTTTAGACGGTAAGACGTAACCCTGAGTCTGGGAATGTTTCCTGGGACTGCAGAAGGACTAGTTTCAGCCTGAAACACCTGCTTAAAATGACAGTTTTTTGCAAACATTGCATCAACATTGATGCCTGATTATAATGTATTATTATATTTTAAATCCAGTTGTCCTTTCTGCAGGGCACTCCAGGTTTTTGCACTGCGCTGTTGAACAAAGCGAGAGTGTTGTGTTGACTGAATTAGGACGACTTTAGACTCTTTCATGAGGCTACACCACCACCTGTAGAAGGTTCCAGCTCACTAAAAAGATCATTGGACTGTAAATGGACAATATGAACATACCTTACACCAGTTAAATTCAATAAATATGATAGTAATATCTCAGATTGGTGCACAAAATGTATGAAAGAAAAGGGAACATTATTTCATTGCATGTGGCAATGTGGTAAAGTTAAAGTGTTTTGGGAGGAAGTTAGAAAAGCAATCGAAATAATTATCTGAAAGGATCTTTTATTGAACCCTTTTTTTAATTTTAGGATCTTATCCCACAAGCTGTAAGTACACTCCTAGTGAACGAATGCTGATAGATTTGTGCCTTTTGCATGCTAAAAAATAATTGCATTATTTTGGAAAAGACATGTAGATCAAACATTAACTTTTTGGTTGGACAATAACTTTACCTCTGGAAAAAATAACATACATGCAGATAGGTAGACAAGACTTATTTGAGAAGGTTTGGGGACCATTTACTTTATTTGTGAAAGACCTAGAGTTAATAGATGAAGGGGGTTGAGTTCTAATTGATGTAAACCTAATGAAGTGGCTAACCTGACTGTAGAATTTAGAACAACGAAGGACCTCGAATCGCAAAGATTTAGAAGCTGAAAGTTTGTTTTGTCTGAGAGCTTTTTGTTTGCTTGTTCTTTTTTATAAATATGATGTCTTTTTCCTTTGTGCTTGGTTATTTGCTTATTTGAATACAGTCACTTTAAATATCTATCTGACATTTCTGTAATCTGTACCACTGTGTGGAACTGGATTGCTGTAAAGATGCTATATGGATGAAACTGCACTGAATGGTTCAGGTGGTTTATCTATCTAAATCAGGGGTGTCCAAACTTTTTACATCAAGGGCCACATGAAGAAGAATACATAGACAACTGAGCCACTTTCCACGCCTCACTTTTAGTGTATTGGAGTTAAAATTTTAAGGTTTATGGGTGGGTTATCACCTGTCGAGGGGCCTTTGTTACCCCGGGCTATTACTAGATTCAAACCTAGAACAGGCGAGACCTTTTGAGCAGCAGAGATGGGAGACACTGACATCTTAGCTTCACTTTCAGACACAAAACAAGAGTAAATTACAAGAATGTTGGTGCTAATATTGCAGTATACTTTGTAAATTAGACCTTGTGGCAAAGTAAATACAGCAGAAAATGTGCATGACTGATGGTATTTGCTGCTGTAATTAAAATATCTTGATTCCTCAACTGTTTTGGGGGCCGATTCAAAATGGGCAACGGGCTGCATTTGGCCCCTGGGCCACAGTTTGGACACCCCTGATCTAAAATGTCAATAAAAACAGTGTTAAAAAAATATATCAATGGACTGACAAACCACTAACACTGCCATAATAACATAAAGTTAAAATACAGGTACTAGAAACATGACTAAAGCATGTCTTGAAAATAAATCTTTAAAAGTGTAAAAGTGTTAAGACCACCTAAGCACAAGATGCTCAAGAACTGAACCAAACAGTGTCTGATATATTCTGTTAGTCCAAATTTGATTTTAAAGCTCTGTTTATCCAATTTACCAACAAACTGTTAACACCTTCAGCAGAAGTGTAAATTCAGTTCCATCTGTCCCGTCTTCCACCTGTTGTACCTGTAGCAGAGCTGCTAAAACATTTTAGACCGGGGGTGAAGTAGAAAACACTGTGGCTGTGAGTCAGTGTTGAAGATCCTCCTGGCAGCAGCAGATTCTTGGCAAACAGCTCAGAGAGCAGCTGGAAGGTTCATCAATATTTAAACAAGAGAGGATACTGAGGGATTATCGTGGCTGAAGGCTTCCGGCTGCCAGCTCACTGTCTCAGTCCTGTTTACGCTACGAGGAGCAGACAGAGAGAAGAGAATATGCATCATTAAGGTCATTTTGTGGCGCGGTGGGCAGGCTGTACGTCACCTTTGTTCAATACAACTTAATATCAGAGATTATTGGTCTAAGACACCACAGTGGGACAGTGCTGGAACGCCACAGAGTAGTAATCTTATCACTTAATATGTAAAGTGAGGCTGCCAGCGGGCTGTAGCTAGAAAAAAATGCATTACATTATTCAAGGAGGGCTAATTTAGTCATTCAAAAATGCAGGTGTTAAGCTAGTAACATAGGACAGTAGCTGGATTTAGTACAGTTAGGGCTATCTGTGAGCTTTATTTTGAAGGGCCTATAAGGTGTAGCATAATATTTAAGTACAAATTTATCATGAATGAGTTGATGAGCTTTATTTTTATGAGATTTTTTGATGATATAAATATGTTTTTCCAAATATTATCCCAGTGTAAAACAATATTTTGTCCTTGGAGATCACGAGTCCAGGATTTGACAACTCAGAGAGTTTCAATATTTTTAGAAACTAAGTCAGAATAAATGATGGAGACTAGTAGTTCGGGTATTTTGCAGTGGGGTTGCTCGAGGCGGGTAGTACTGAGTGGCAGTAAATGAGATATCTGGGACCGCAAGGTGGCCGATACATAGCAGTACAAGGTGCCACCGAGAGCCTTGTTGTTAACCCACTTATGGGTTAAAGCTACTCTAAAAACAAAGTTGGCTCAACAATAAGCTACATTACGATTCTTTACAGTGTTTAACTTTTCTTTAAAAGAAGCCCCTGTGTTTTGAAATATTGTATGTTTGGGTTATGCATCACTCTGCCATCAGCTGGTCAGGTCGTCAGGGGGAACAGCAAACACTAACTCCTCTAAAACTGAACTAAAGTGAGTGATTTTGAATTTAGTAACAACATTGTGATTTTAGTTGTGGGTATAAGGATATCTGTATAACTTGGAGTTACAGTAATATCTTCAGCTACTTACTGTAAATGATTTAAGGTTGTGGACCAACATTGTGATTTCTGCAAAATTAAGAGCATTTTGCCATAAATCCTCAGTTCCCTACTGTTAAATGTCTCTGCAATTAATTACTGAGGAGGCCAATGGATCAAGAGAAGATTCCACTTTGGCCAAGAAAACTGACCAATAGCGGGCACGATTTTTCAGAGGAAATATTTCACATTCTTTAGTTTGAGTAGATGTATTTTATTGGATGAAAAAATATGTGTCTGAACTTTTTTCCACACTTAAATTTTGATGATAAATTATCAGAAAAATAGTTTAAGACAGGGCTATTCAATTAGAAATTCCGTTGTGCCAGATTTTCAGATTTAGGACTTGAGCTGGGCCGAACATTTTTGACAGACAGTGTGCAAAGTTTACCGCTTAAAAGAAACATAAATAGATAAAAAACACACTGGATAAACTTAAACCAAACTTCTGTTGAAATACTGTTTCTTTAAATTTTACAGCAGATAACTTCAACATGTTTTGACAGGTAAATACAAGCACAGATTAAGGTGGTATGAACATTAAAAAGTGCAGATTAAAAACACCTTCTTTTGGTCACAATTGAAAGTGCATTAAAAGTAACTTGATTAATAGCAACCTTTCAGAACGTGTTGCATTCAATGTCTGTAATAATGTTGGAATTTTTGTCAGACCTTGTCAGTGTTTGTAAAAGTTTTTTCTGTTTTTCTTGCTGGACTGAAGTCCCAGTCACTTTGATTTCAGGCCACTTGAGGGTTGCTTTCGGGCCGCATGTGGCCCTAGGGCCGCTAATTGAATAGGGCTGCTTTAAGATATAGTAATATAAACTAAAATACAGCAAAGTTGTACAAAGTTGTTATATGAATAGGGCAATCATACTCTAAATGCAATTTTTGAAAATAAAGTAATAAATCTGTAAATTAAAAAACAGTTATGATATGTTTAATAAAAGTAGATAAGCAAAACAATTAAAGCAAATACAGCAATTATAGTTACAGAAACTTTTTGGCATCTTGTTGTCAGTAAGTTACTGTAAAATGTACAGCCTTTAAGCAGTAGGGATGGAGAACTGATGAGTAGGACATATCACAGGCTACATGTTTCATTAACTAACCATCCCACTTGTGACAGCAATAGGCCGGATTAGGAACACAGCTTCTCCTGGACATTTCAGCAGAGCTCTTCCATTTCAAGCCTTTAACCTGCTGTCATGTTGTAGTCCTCATCAGTAAAATGGGCACTGCAAACACAACGCTCGTTCGGAGGTGAGTCGTGATGTCCACATTTTAAAAAACAAGCCAAATTTAGAAATTATCATCAGTTTGTGTTCCAGTGAGCACTACCTGTCCCAGCTGCAGCACCCTGACCTGATCTAATGAGAGGAGCTGCTGGTGGAAGGATACGTAGCTCTTATTGCATCACAAAGTAGTTCCAAAAACAGGGGCTTTGTCAGGGAAAAGTTTACACTCTGAAGTCTTACTGTCATGTTATGAAGTCCAACATAGTTTCTGAGTCATTTTAACCAGTAAGTGAGATAGTTAGAAGGCTTTCAGTGGCATCATGTACTGCTAATGCGCAACCCCGGAAGTCTCACCACAAGGACAAAGCTGGCAAACACTTTACTGGCACTGAAATTTACTGGTGCCATAGGCCTCCTGCAACCCCACTTCAGAAAAGCAGATATAACCCTTTAAATATTTACAGCACTGCACATCTGAGTGACTCATTCTGGGCAGTAAAATCTATAATGTTGCTTCTTCTTTTTCTTTATGTTCTTGTTATTGTTATTTCATACAGCAAAGACATAGAAATGCACTCTAAGGCTATACGTCTACATCTGTATTCTTCTTTGTTTTTGTAACTATCGTAGGTACCCTGTAAGTTTATGTTGGGACATGTTAAGTCATTTGAACTATTTTTCAGTGGATCATCAACTTTAACTGTGCGAAACCAAAGAGTCACAGTGAGTTTATTTACAGAGCTGTGGATGTGTTTTTAGAGCTTCTTTAGTCAAAAAAGTGCAGATATTTAATCGTAGCTGGATTCTCTCACTGTTTTAAGGTTTGATCAATTTCTTTAGGGAGGAAAAAGGTCTTTGTTTAAAGGAGAGATGGAGACAGCTCGGAGCAGCTGTTGTGGTCTGTCCAGGTGGATCATCAACTTTTTGCCTTGAAAAATCTTATAAAATGTAGCTGAATAAATAAGGCTAAAAAATACTAATTGGCATTAAAATGTCTTAAATCCAATTTTCAAAAGTCTTGAATGGGAGAAAAATAGGCATAACGTTGTAAAATTGGGTTAAAAAGAAGGCAAAAAGTGATCTTTTATTTAAAATAAACATTGGGTTAAAATTGCCTGTAACCCAGGTAATTCATGTGGTGTTTTTGTTTGTTTGTTTTGTTTGTTTCAATTGTGGTTTGTTGTCGACTTGGTCTTAAATTTTATTTCAAACGGCCTTAAAAAAGTCTTAAAAAGTCTTGAATTTAACTTGGCTTGAGCTGTAGGAACCCTGTTAAATTAGGTTGTTACTATTGTTATCAGTTATCAATATGGTGAGGCTGTCTGTTTGTTTTTAGGGGGACGGTAGAGAGGAGGTTGTGGCGTGTGCCTGGGACGGTCAAACATACATCATCGACCACAACCGGACAGTTGTGCGGTTCCAGTTTGACGAAAATGTCAACGCCTTCTGTGCAGGTACACAACCTCAAACATCCCCATGAGTTTGACTGGCTTAACCCAGTTTTGCCCTTCCAGTAATTCTTCTATTCTTCCACACCTTAAGTCCACTTTTTGGTCAGGAGCAAGACACAGTTTGTTACATTTGTGCAGAATTATCTCAGGTTTATGCTCATGTTGAGGCATTACATTAGAAAATACACCATTATTCAATACTTTCAGTGCAATATTTTGATGTTTTCTTATTCAGTTATTTCTAGAAATTCACAATGTTTGTATTCACACCTTCAGCTGAGTTTCTTTTGTTTGATTCAGTTGGGAAAATATTACCTTTTGTCTTTGGATTGTTTCAGTTTCACATGTCGGTATTTTGCTAGATCACCCAAAAAGGCAGGGCTGGGTTGATGTCACTACACTACAGTCAGCATTAATATGACAGCATGTAGCGCTCTGCATTATGGGAAGGGAGCTATCATGCTGAGCTATCCACAAAACAAGTCATTTAAGAGCAGAGGCTGCTGTTTATGGCACCAGATAGCATGGCACCTTATTTCACTGTAACACCTGATGAAGTGTCTGCATAGAAACTGTGAGTGATGTGGAAAAGTAAAGAGGAGCTTCTAAAAGGATGAATTTTCCTGCTTGAATGAGCTCGTCTTTATTCTGGGACTCTGGTGGTGCTTCGTTATCAGCCTGGTGGCAGCTATGTAATTATTATAACAGCTCGAAATGAGAAATGTACACAGCTCACCCAAATGATCTCGCTGTGTACATTTCTCCCTCTCTTACATTTTTCTTTTTGACTTTACTCCCCGTCACTGAGATGCGCATTGACTTTAAAAGAAATTTAAGGACCATGCACTATAGATATTACTTTAATTAGAAACTGCACACAGTGTTGTGAGTTCCTAATGCTATGAAGAATGTAATTAAAAATACTTTTGCGTGAAAACAATTGCAATCTATTACTCTGTTTATGGTGTTTCAATATGTGTATGTATGTATATGTTAATTGTATTCTCGCCCATGCGTCATGATTGCCAGATTCTTGCCAACAGATACCCCTGGAGGAGGCTAAAATGTGTTGAGAACGCACTCCCTCATTAGATTTAATTTTCAGAGGGACAAACAATTCCCACCAGGCAGTGGCTGCTCAAACATGTTGACATACAAAGTCATTATTACATATATTAGTCATAAAAGCATGCTGAGGATTGGTCGTACACCCTTTGCATGAGTAAGCAGGGCATCTATGATAAGAAAAACCCTTTTATATGATTATTTGTTTTTTAGTTATTTTTACTGAATCTTAAATTACCCTTTAAAATGTCCCCAGCTTCTAATTCTTACCCCTACTGTTTTAAGATCTTCATGTTATTTTGCAGTACATTTGGTCAAAAAGGGTGCATTGGCATGTACAAACAAAAATGATCTAAAAAGTGTTGAAGCTTGAATCATTGTTTTCATTTTTTCCCAGTAAACCTGTTTTCATGTCCAAGTCTGCCACAATGCCATAACACCAGCAGGGGGCAACATTGAGCTTTTGATTCTCCCATCCTCTTCCCCATTTGTCTCCCACTTCTCCTGACTGATTGGACAGGCCTTTGATTATAAAAGGAGCTTATAAGTCATGTAGCGGTGTAAGTGGATAAAAGAGAGAAGAGACTGTGTTTGAACGTCCTCTGTGAATTGGGGTTTGTTCTTTTTCACCTTCCTCTGCTCCCTCTCGTCCTCACTGCTGCTCTGTGGGGTCATTACAGCAGATTAGATTTGCTCCCCCGTTTGCTGGCTCTGCTGCAGCAGCTTATATTAGCAGAGGATTCCTGATGGGTTCATTGGGATTCACACAACAGACCATATAAGACACCTCAGCCACTTCCTGATGGAAACCCTTTGAATAAATGACATTCATGTGTTGTTTTAGGTCAGTATACATGTAAGGAGGGGAAGAACAGCCCCTGCTTGGTTTACGTGAGCTTCAACCACAAGATCTACGTCTACTGGAAGGTGGAGCTGGAGCACATGGAGTCCACCAACCTGTTCAGGGTCCTGGAGGAGAAACCAGAGTTTAAGAGCCACCTGAAGGTGCTGGGAGTCGGTGAGTAAAAGTGAACATCAGTGGCAGTAAAGTTGTGGTTTAATAGAAACGCTTCCAGTGATTAGAAATGACATATAATCAAAAACAGTAATTAATGCAAGACGCCTTGATAGGAACACAAATAGCTTCAACAAGAAGGCTAGAAGCTGCACCCTGATTGCACACAGCTACAAATGATTTCAAGTATCCACAACACAAATGCAGATAGCCACAAATCAAACATAAACAGAGTGCGACAAACAGCCACAACACTGATGCAGTTAGTAAACAGACACTCCAGGAATGCAAGTACAAACACAAATAGCAGACGCAAGACTGCAAGTTGCCACAACACAAACATATTTAGCTACAACATAATGCAAAAATGAACAAAGATGCACCACAATTGACAAAGACACAAAATGCCCAAGCACACGTGCCTTTAGCCACAACAACAAAGCGAGTAACAAAGGCACTGAAGCAGGTATTTGCACCTAAAAAGACCCAATAAAAAAAAGTCAGCTGCACTATGATTATATCTTTAGGTCAAATGCAGATACACACAAATGAACACAAATGAAAGTTGACACAACAGGAATGGAAGTAATCTCAGCAATAGAACAGAAAGCTGCATCATGAGTGCAAAAAGCCACAACATTACATTTGTGTTGTGAACATTTGAATTAATTATTCGGGTATTTTCACTTGTGTTGACTGTTTGGATTTGTGTTGTGGCTGTTTGCATTCATAACTGCATGACTTGTGTTGCTTTCTTGGGAAGTGTGCTTATCTTGTGGTTTATTTGTTTTATTGCTATTTGAATTATTTAAGGTCTTCTTGTGGCTGCTTGTATTTTTCATTGATGCGATTTGAATTCATTTTCGATTGCTTGTATTTTTATGGAGACTTTTTGCTCTCATGTTGTGGTTATTTGTGCTTGTGCTGTGGCTATTTGTATTAATTTCTTTAGTACTTTATTTCTTTTTGTGGTCACAAGGGTTTGTTCGGCTATGTGTGGTGGTCTTTCATAATTTGCTTCTGTTTTTGCCCTGGTCATAATAGTGGTTGGTAACTGGTGTATGCACTGCTGTCAAATAAATTTCCTATTGCAGTTATTTGCATGTTAGTTTCTATTTGTGTTGTAATTATTTGCATTCATGCTGTGGATATTTGTAGATGTTGGCAATTTGTGCTGGCTTTGTGGTAATGTGCAGTTGTTTTGTGGCTTCCAGAGGCTCTTTGCATGTCAAACTGCCATTTACATTCACAGAACTCTTTTTTTGCAATTATGTTTTAGTTGTTTGAATTCCTGTTTTGATTGTTGGCGCTCATGTTAACTTGACCTTGTGTTGCTCCTGTTAATGTTTTTGTTGTGGCTGATTGCATTCCCATTGTGGCTATTTGTGATTTTGTCTCTTTACATTGTAGGTGCCCTCATTTCTTGTTGCAGTTTTTTAAATTTGTGCTGTGTTCTTTTTTTGCATTCATGTTATGCTTCTTGCATTTGCATTGTAGATAATCCTACATGAAAACTTGCATGCATTTCATCATAATTTGCACTGGTTTGTGGCTATTTTTATTTGTGTTCTGGCAATTTGCATCCCTCTTGCAGCTTTTTGACTTCATAGTGCAGGTACTTGTGTTTTTTATTGAAGTTATTTTCATTTGTGTTGTGATTATTTACATTTGAGTTTGAGGGTTTTTTTTTGTTTTTTTGTTTGGGTGGGGGGGTCATGATGCTGTTTGTGTAATTTTGTTGCGACTTCTGTTACAGCAATTTAAGTTCTGTCGCACCCAGTCGTGATTGTGTTGTAGCAATTTGCATTTGTGTCTGGATTTTTTTGCTAAGTGGTGACTTCTACATTTTTTTGGCAAGCTGCTTTTTTTGTGGCTATTTTCATTTACATTGAAGCTATTTGCACAAGATAAAGCTTCTTGAGGTTATTTTGGAACAATTCACATCTATTTTGTTGTTACTGAAATTTTTGTTGTGGTTGGTTAAGTTTTTGCATTAGTGTTGCAGCCACTTAGGTGGCAGTTTTTAGTCTATTTTCTTTTTGTTAATGCAAATTTCTTTGTGTTGGAATTACTTCTTGTTCGTGTGAGACAGTTGTGACGAGGTTGCTGATTCATATTTTCTCTCACATTTAATGCCAGTTCTCTTATGTTTGTTGTTCTAAGACCAACTGTGAATATTTGTAGCCAAATTGTCTGCCGTTCTGTTGTGAAACTCTGACCTGAATACTAATGAAGAAGAGGAGAGAAAAACGAGCCCCACATGGCAGATTTTACGGCTAACAAGGACCACCGGAGAGTTTAATGGAACAAATGCCGGCACGACTCACAGACACACATCGCACCTGACAGAGAGTGTATCAGGGACTTAGAGAAACCTGGCACGTTCACCAATTTTCTCCTAACTAAATTACTTTTAAAAATAATGGACTATGGGGGTGCTGGTTTGGCAGAGTGGTTAGCAACCAGGCACCCCATGTACCTGCTTCTGCCGGTCCAGGTTCGAATCCCGCCTGTGACCAGTTTGCAGAGTGTCTTCCCCTACTCTCTCACCCCCTTTCACAAGCCTATCCACTGTCTCTCTCCTATCAATAAAGGCACAAAATGCCCAAAAAATACATTTAAAAAAATAAATAAAAAAATAATGGACTATGCACTAACTTTCCAAAATAAGTTTACTGATCTTCACTGAAAAAATCAGCTCTTTTAAAGGATAAGTTTGGTTTCTAGAGCTCTCACATTGTTTATAGAATGAAGTAGAACAATATACTCACCCAGAAGGCTTTCCTGATCCAAACAGTGCTTCAGGAGATATTTAGATCCAAAATCGAGCGGCGGACATCCGTTTTATGGTAGCACATGGGGCATGTATAGCGCCGCTCCTAAAACTGCATTAATTGTCCAAAAACTCATTAGTTTCACCAATATTTCATCATGGTCCGCTCGGGCTACTCCTCCATTACAGTCTGTGTCGCTCCAGACATGTTTTTGTGACTGTGCCGACCTCTGAACTAAAGAAGAAGAACGTTTGCCTCCGCGCATGCGCAGTACGGCTCATTGTTTCAGGGGAAGACTGCCGGCTACACAACGACTTTCTTCTTCCAGTTTTGTGCCAAATGGCCGAATATTTTTCAGATGAAGATGTTGTGGAGGAGAACTTTGAATATGATGGGTGTCCTTACAGTTTCGAGCCAGAGTTTACAGATGAGGAGCTCATCGAAAGGAGGACGCAGAGGCAAAGTGAAGAACAGCTCTCCAGAGAGTACTGCGCATGCGCGGAGGCAAACATTCTTCTTCTTCAGTTCAGAGGCCAGCACAGTTACAAAAACATGTCTGGGGCGACACAGACTGTAATGGAGGCGTAGCCCGAGCGGACCATGATGAAATATTGGTGAAACTAATGAGTTTTTGGACAATTAATGCAGTTTTAGGAGCGGCGCTATACATGCCCCGTGTGCGACCATTATACGGATGTCCGCCGCTCGATTTTGGATCTAAATATCTCCTGAAGCACTGTTTGGATCAGGAAAGCCTTCTGGGTGAGTATGTTGTTCTACTTCATTCTATAAACAATGTGAAAGCTGTAGAAGACGAACTTACCCTTTAAAGGCTCTATTGAAATCGTTTCACAAACCAACTTTGACTAACTTTGAGTTTTAAGGGAGCATGTTAGCCGATTACTTGTCAGTGTTTTTGCTGTTTGATTGATCGGTTGGTTTGAAGCTTTTTTTTTTCTAAAAAGGAGAAAAAGAGAGAGAAAAACACTATGAGTGAAATAGTTACTAAATTTTTAAAGATTAAAAACACACAAATAATTCAGAAAAACAGCTGACAGATTTATAGGCTGTCAATGTAAGCTCAGCCCTCAGCAGACGTTTCTGTCATATCATGAGCAACTAATTAATTTAAAGCTTTGCATGAGTTTCTGTCTGTATTTAATAAATTAACATTTTCATTTGGAGATGAGTGTGAGGCAGATCACTGCTGTTCTTTAGACTGACATTTGGCTTCTTAAATTGAACTTCTGGAAAATTTAGTTTCACTTTCTCACTCTAATTTAAAGTACAAATTGCCACATTCAGTTCACAATAACGCTTCACATAAATGCTTAAAACCTGTAAAGTATTTCCTCTGGCACACTGCTTAATTGGACTTGGACTTATTAAATAGACTTGAGCTTGTAATTTTAGATTAGATTAGATAGAACTGTATTAATCTCTTTGGAAAAACTCCCTTGTGGAAATTGGGATTCAGTATCAGTAAAGTATTACAGATAAAAGATATATATAAAAATTGATATAGATTTAAACAAAAATATAAATAGAAATTAAAAAGTTCTGGAGATCTTGTAGTTATTTTTACTACACACCACATTCCTACACCAGTGGGCAGGTTTTAAGTGTTCATCAGTATCAGTTGTCATTCACGGTAGGGTTGCTACCACGCGAATAATTCAGAATCAAGTTAAGTGCAAGTTAAATGTTTGAATTTAATCATGGTCTTAAGTTAAATCACTCAATAAGCAATCAAAACAGAACAGTCTTTATGTCAGGATCACAGCATTAGCAGGTAAATGATGGTTTGTTGACATTATAGGATGTGGCTAATGCTACTGTACGAGCACCATTAGCTTTAATTTTAATGTCTCCTATGTTCTGTTGGCTCGCTGCTTTGGTTTAGTGTTAATATTTGAGAACAATCTGACAAAGCCCAAGTACAACTCATTCTCCTTTTTTTTGCTCATTATGTTGCCAAATGGGACTGCTCTCATGAGAGGTTGCTCGAGTTATTGTTTGTTACATACCAGCTGTCATACACTGTCTTTGTTTACATCCGGTTAGAGGGCATTTTGGCCCACTTTTACCTGTGGTATACACAAGCATTACAATTTAGACCGAGCATGTGATTGAGTTTAGGGCCAGGATTTAGTTTGTAAAAAGGGTTTGAGGGGTGCCAAATTGTAAATCTGATGCCGTTTCTGGTGTTAACTAAATGTTATCATCAAGCCATTTGTCTGCAAGCATCACTAATTCATATTCTTTCATACATATTTACGCACCGTGTTTGAGGCAGTAAATATCCTTCGAGCATCTTGCAGGAAGACACGTCAGTCATGTAGCTGCAGAAGCTGGGTATTAACCCCTCCATTTTGGTTGCTGAGAGATTATCAGCCATTTAATCCACAACTGCTTGAATCGTCTATTTATCAAAATGTTAGGAAATGGTCACACTCAAACTTTAAGCTGCATTCTTTTGGTATGGACAATGAATATTAAACTGGCCTCTTATACTAAGTACCGTTAGCAGCTAGCAGAAGTGTAGCCCCAGAGAAAGGTTAGCATGCTGCAAAGACTGAACCCTTATCAAGTTTGGATTAACATGGATTTTATATAAAATGGAACCTTTCTACAAAACTGACCCAGCAGGTGAGGCCGGTGCCTAGTTTGGAATTGTTATTTTTTTACCCCCCTCCTTCCTCTTGTTTACTTTTCTGCAAGCACTTTGAGTTACATATGTTGTAGGAAAAGTGGTATATAAATAAAGTTTGATTGATTGATTGCTCCAACCAGTGAAAAATGTGCCCTAAGACAGTCTGTTTGGATATTATCCCTTAATGTTGTCATTAGAACATTTACCACCTTCCCCATACCAGAAAAATGTCCTGAGATAAGTTGTTAGCCAACAACCCCCTGAAGATTAACAAACATGTCGAGGCGTTTGGGCATTTTTTTTCTTTTTATTGTTTTTTGTTGGTTTTATTGTTTCTGCCTATTCTACTTTTAAGCACTTTGGTAGGCCACTGGCTGTTTTAAATGTGCCGTATTAATAAAGCTGGCATTGAAATGGCTTTGCAGCCACAGTAAACATTATAGCTCAGAACTCTAGGAGGGCAAAACCATCTCCCTAAAAAAGAGGATGATTCAGACACATTAAGACAGCCTGATATGGGCAGGGCTGAAACAGAGGGGTTTACGTGTATGCCAAAATCCAATATCCAAGTAATTTTTTTAGGCAAGAAACTTAAAGGATAACTTCGGTTCCTGCAGCTTTTACATTGTTTATAGAATGAAGAACAACAATATACTCACCCAGAAGACTTTCCTGATGCAAACGGTGCTTCGGGAGATATTTAGATCCAAAATCGAGCAGCGGACACCGATATAATGGTAGCCAATAGGGCATGGATCACCGCTCCTAAAAACTGCATTAATCGTCCAAAAACTCATGTTTTTCACCAATATTCCATCATGATACGTTCCGGATGATCCACCATTGCAGTCTGTGTCACTCCACACAGCACTGTGTGGCTGAACTGACGAGTTTGTTTATGTGCCCTTCAAGATGACAAGAAAAGTGCTCATTGTTTCAGGGGAAGACCGGCAGCTACAAATCGACTTTCTTTTTCCAGTTTTGTGCAAAATGGATGAATATCTATGGGATGAAGATGTTGTGGAGGAGAACTTTGAATATGATGGGTGTCCTTACAGTTTGGAGCCAGATTATACAGATAAGGAGCTCATAGAAAGGAGGAAGCGATCGCAACGCTCCAGAGAGTACTGCGCATGCGCGAAGGGCACGTAAACAAACTCGTCAGTTCAGAGGTTAGTACAGCCACACAGTGCTGTGTGGAGAGACACAGACTGCAATGGCGGACCATTCGGAGCGAATCATGATGGAATATTGGTGAAAAACAAGAGTTTTTGGACGATTAATGCAGTTTTTAGGAGCGGCGATCCATGCCCTACAGGCTACCATTATATCGGTGTCCGCTGCTCGATTTTGGATCTAAATATCTCCCGAAGCACTGTTTGGATCAGGAAAGCCTTCTGGGTGAGTATATTGTTGTTCTTCATTCTATAAACAATGTAAAAGCTGCAGGAACCGAACTTTTCCTTTAAAAATAAGTACATAGGACAGTGTGCACATGTAAAAACTGGTAAAGTATTTCACCTATGATTTATTTTCTTTTGTTTTGTTTGGCTGCATAAACAATTGTGGTCACCTACTACAAGGAAATCAGGCTTTATTTATTCATTCTGTCATTAAAAATGTTTGATTGTATTTTCTGCTCATATTAGTATTATAACATTTTTGACCAGACATTTTTAATTAGTACTTGGTTAGATGTTTTTGTCATTTTGTTATTTCCCTTTTAAAATTCAGTTATTTGTTTCATCCAGCTGTAATCACCAAATTGCACAGCAGCTTTGCACCGAACCAGCTTCACATAGCAGCTAACTTTCAGTTCTGTTTTAGCATCTAACCTCAAGCGGTTTTTAGCTCTACTTCTATAACAGCACATTTAACACATCTTCAGCCATTGCATTTATTTAAGGTTCATAACACTTCCCCTCAAATTCTGGTTCATTGCGAGGTGGTCATTTAAGTAACAGATTGTGTGGTTTTAAAAAACTGAATTTTCAACACTGAACTTTTAGACACTTCACAGTATATTACAGTATAGTGTATTTACAATAGATGTAGTAGTTTTGTTTTCTGTTTTCAAACAGCAGGATTAAAATATCTTAAGTTGTTTTTTTCTTCAAACTCCCACTCAAATGAAGCAGAAAAAGACAACGTGATGAACATCTTGAGCGACATCATTTAGTCAAATGATCACACACTTCCTCCTGAACAGTTGGCGCATTAAGTTAAAAACAAGTCATTTAAGAAAAGTGGGTTGTTGAATTAAAATTTCTGCACTTGAATGAACACAGCTCAGAAAAATGTGCTGAAAAGTATTGCACAAGCCTTCCAGCGCCTCACTAACATTTTATTAACACAGATGCAGACGGAGAAGAGTTCAATTAGAAAAGTCCTGCAGGAATCTTCAACTGTTTTTCTTTCTACATCCAAATGTGAATATGTTTGTATATAATCAGAGGCCTTTGAGTACACTTGCTTATACAGACCAGAGTGTGTTTAGAGAAGCTTTTATCTGCCATCACACAGATAGCAACAGAACAGCTCTCTGAGTTATGTAAAAATCTGTCACAGGCGACCAGCATGTGACTAAAACACACTTCTCTTTATTCACAGACATTCTTAGGGACCTATTTTGCATTTTTGAACCAGTTTGCGATCTCTCCAGATGTCTTCATGACATTTTTACAGAGTCTTGCCCCAAAAGCCATTCAGATATTGGATTTTGGCATTCCTTTAAACCCTTCAGTTTGAGCCCTGCGCAGAACAGGCTGCTCTGTTATTTTTAAGTTTCTTCAAATCAAGCATGAGCTCAGAGCTAAGGCTAAGGTGAGAATGTGTTCAGTGAAATGATCATGATTAAGATTATGGTAAGGAAATACAAAAGTTTTTCAGTTCATTCAATTCCATCTCAGGACTAATACTATTTAAACAGTGATTGCTTTGCCTTTTGTTTGCAACTTTATCTGAATATACTTCCCAAGGAGTATTGACCTAATTTCGTGGTGATCTGGATGTGGATCCAGAGATTTTAGGGATGAGAAACAAAAACACAATCCCAGTTGAGAAGCGATATCAGCTCCCTCATGGAATCGATATTATTATTCTTTTTGCTTATTAAAGCTATGGTCTACGATTTGGAAGCCTGGTACATCTTAATAACACCGTTTATGGGGTGCTGGTTTGGCGGAGTGGTTAGCACCCCATGTACATACTTCTGCCGGTCCAGGTTCGAATCCCGCCTGTGACCAGTTTGCAGAGTGTCTTCCCCTACTCTCTCACCCCCTTTCACAAGCCTATCCACTGTCTCTCCTATCAATAAAGGCACAAAATGCCCAAAAAATACATTAAAAAAAAAAAAATAAATAAAAAAAATAAAAAAATAACACAGTTTATAAGGCCGTTATGGTCCTATGGTTACTGATTAGGTTCATCTTGTCTTCTTTGAACATAAGTGTTTTAGTGTTCTTTTTTAAAGACAAAAAGGTATGTTACCTTGACATGTTTCGACGTTACTCTGCCATCTTCTTCAGAAGCTGTCATCCTGACAGCTGTGACGTGTCCAGAGGCCGCCAGGCAACGGGGGACGTAGCCGGCTGGACAGATCACGTGATCTATCTGTCCCGCCGGCTATTACCGGAAACAGCTGATAAAAAGACACGTCACAGCTGTCAGGATGACAGCTCTGAAGAAGACGGCAGAGTAACGTCGAAACATGTCAAGGTAACATACCTTTTTGTCTTTAAAAAAGAACACTAAAACACTTATGGTCCTATGGTCCGATCTACGCAATATAAAGACCAAAAAGAATGAAAAAAATCCATTCAGTATATCTGCTGCAAAGCGGCATAATAGTTGACCAATCCGAACCGCCATTCCCCGGTGTTCAGATTGGTCCGTGAGTCCATCCAATCCCCTGTCCCCCCTGCTCCGCACCGTCCCGCCCATGGTCCCACCCCCGCCTCCTCCCCACTTCCTCCCTCATGTACCGGTGAGCAGCTAGCTGCACAGCTACTGAAGCATCATGGAGCCGGAGAAGACCAGCACCGAAACCGGGAGGCCGCTTTATATATATATATATGTTAGGGGTGAAACGAAATTTCGCGAA